>JAARMF010001017.1:25092-55156 GCA_022844705.1 Toxascaris leonina | reverse complement strand
TCGAAATTAGTAAACGGATGGACGAAATATGTGAATACCTGTACATGAATATAACATAGGCGGCATGCATTTTGCAATTTCACGAAAAGGGTGGCGTTGCGTGTAAAGTGCAGGATTTGATGCTTGAATTGATTAGATGTGTGCATTCATAGCAGAGGATCATCTTCTGCTTGTTCTTTTTTTTTTCTGCAGTTTTGCTCCAAATTATGTGCTCATAAATTCTCACATATCAGTGTGTTCCCATAAAAAAAAGCTCCATAAATTTCGTCGTACAAATGTTTCCAACTTATTTGAATTAATGGGCCAAAGATGTGAGAGAAAAAAAGTTGAGCAACAGCGCGTCGACGAACATAAAACGAATATGTTAGCTCAGGTTGGAATCCAATATGCTCATATCGAATTTCCTCTTCGAGGAAGTCGATGCCGAGGGATTAAGGATCAGTAACGCTGATTCTGCATTCAATAAAGTCACGTTACGAAGGTTAAGCGATATGTTGAATTGAGACAGAAATTGAACAAAGTGCAAATGCGAAGAATTCGGCAAAATAATTAATAATATAATAAAGTCACTAAATGTTGCGCGATGCATTTCTTGTAAAATACGCAAACGATTCAAACAACGCAAGGAAAAATTTTTTGTATTGATAAAATTCGTAAATTAGCGAATTCAGTTGTTGAAGAATATACCAAAAGTTTGAAATCGACATTGGAGTTCAAAAAAAGAAAAATTCAACATTTCAAGCGATTTGATCAAATTTGTCTCAATTCATAAATATATTCAACGACGTGATGATATGCCGAATATTTATCAGCAAAGGGAATGTTTTCGAGATGTGAGGAAAGAGAAATTTCGGGAAATAACTCGAATTGTTTCGCCCAAAATTGTCAAAACTATGGCCCTCTGCCTCATAGCGCATATTTTCAAAAACATTCGACTCTTTGAGAAAGGCGATTAACTTTTTCAAGATCAGCAGTCATTTGAAAAGGCAAAATCAATTCCCCGAATACTCAAGCCTAATCGTTGTAGAAGCGCTTGCAACTCGAATAAAAAGATTAAAGAGACATGCTATGAGAGGGAGGAGTGAGGAGGCGAACAAGCGTCATACATCAAAACTTCAAAGTAATAGGCGGTTGTCATGTACTAGTGAAGAGGCGTCAAGGAAAATCTATGAGAAGGTTAGAGGAAGAAGATATTTTTGCTGCTATACGAAGGCGTTTCAGTGTCTACCTGATTACGAAGCCGCCGAACAGGCGACTACAGTTGCTGAACTCTCCAATCATTCGTTTAAAGTCATCAAAATAACAAAGTAATTAGTTGAAGAAAGCGCCAACAATGCTTTACTGCTTTATAATACATTGCTAGAGAAGATGAAAGATGAATTCAGAGCAACAATTTTATTCGAAGCTGTAAATAAGGAGTAGCGAGATCGCCCTTAGTGCATTACACTTCTAGCGGTCGCTTTTCCAATTGCTGCATTCAACCAACCGATTAAGAGCTAAACAAGTTCACCAAAAACTTACCGATGAATTTTGGAGAAATTCATCGAAAAATAAATTAATACATTCAATTTTTAGCCTAATTTTTAGAAGATTGGCTCATTCTTTTAAGACTTTCCAAGATTTTTCCACGGTTATTCAATGAGAGCGCAATTTTGCCGAAATATTTGAATTATTCTTGCAAAAGCCCTTCAATGGTTTGAATGGCACAAAAAACCTTCTTAGCAGTCCACGGAAGATATGATCGCCGAAATACGGAAACGAAAACGTTCAAAGGTCGATTATTCTCAATACCAGCTTATAATTGAAACAAAATCGTTGTTTCTAACGAAGAATCGTGAGCAGTTCAATCGACGACAATATGATGAATTTTCTTCGTAAGCAACATGCAACGACGCGAGAAATTTTCGTAAATTTTGAAAATGCTGATGTAGTTTTTGAGAACTGATGACATTCGTAAACAATTCAACCGATATGTCGATGCAGCACGGTCAGTCGTTCATAAAAAATGCAACTATAGAAATTATTTTGTGGCATTGATGATTGGTTAATCGAAGACGAATAATATACTTCAGATTATATGCGGCTACAACTTTATTACATTTGTTGGATATTTCAACACTGAGAACATTCATCAATGAACGAGTAAAGGCACTCAATTTGTGTGGATCATATGACCCGTTTAGCACGTTTGATGCGAACGATTAATACCGAAGCTGCAATGATTGGAACCTTAAAGCAGTTGTCGTAATTATTCGTCGGCACGCAATTTCATATGTTATTAAAGTGCAGCCACACTCATCGGCATGAATTTAGCATTGTAATGTGAGCGTGCAAGAAGCCGAATGAATGTTGCCTCATTGGATTGGGGGCCGAAGAGATTCATATTTCTCGCCTAGCTTATACTGGACCCATTAAGAGGAGCACGAGGAAAAGTCCTTTGTGAGAACTCATTAAAAGGCAAGAGATGTATGTAAGCGTTGGATCAGATGAAAAGCAATATTGTTATGGGCCTATGGATAACAATAATTCCATCGCTTAAAAATTAAGCTCAATCATGGACATGGGAACAAATATTGAATTCAAAACTTGCACATTCATCACTAATCTGAAACAAAGCTTGTTGTCTTCGAATGGGAGTTATCAGGGTCTAAGTTGTGTGATCCATAGGGTGGGGACAGAGATCTAGAAGAATTGGAATGCTCAAGGCCGAACAGCAAATGCGACATTGTCATAATAAAGCAGTACACGGGGTGTCGGATGACAGAAGCACCGAGAGAAAAAGCTTCTGTTAAGAGCTTTCCGGAGAAGCCAATAAAAGAAGAAGATTGTTCGTGATTAACGCATCGAAAGAAAGATCCAGTGGTGTCGCATTTTCAGAAGCTATCGCTGGAAGTGCTCCCGGTAGAGATTTCCCGTCGAAATGCTGGCCAAAAAATGCGAGTGGTGTGCCATATAGGGCGCAGTAAACAAAATAAAACTGACAATTGCCGAATTCAGTTAGACTTTGTGCTAATGAATAACGTCTAGAAGAGACTCGCAAATGTGTTGATGGCCATCCTCGAAAACTGCTTAAATTGAGTTTAGTAGTGCAGCAGCATTGCACATTAGCTCTTCCATTCTGGCCAACAACACGATGTATACTGTATAGCACTTAAGTTTGACAAATTTATCGAACCACTTTTTGAAGACGAAATTCTAGAAGCGGCTTTATGTTAGTGTTTCCAATTAGCGCAGTGAACACCTGCTTCTGAGATTATTTTGCGCACAAAAGAAATTAAAGCACAAATTGCTGCAACATCGATTTATTGGAATGCCATCTAGTGATTTAAATGAAAATCTGATGGCACTGCCTTTGATGGGTTTATAGTTACATCGGCGACTTCCTTCCAAAACTGGTATTACCTCCGAACAAAATCTCCAGTGTCTACGCATGACAGCTTTCCATACATTACCCAGTAATATTTGGTCCGTAAATGAGCATTCCCATATCCCCTCAATATGTAATGTGGAAATAAGTATAAAATGGCAAAAAAGGAGCACCCTACCTCATTACTTTGGAGTAGGAACTTGAAGATTATGCGCAGAAAACATGCAAGAAATTAATATCACCGAAATATTATAGAGCCAACAAATCTTGATGCATATATGACTTGATGCAATTAGAGTTCGGTGCCTTTTATCAAGTTTATTTAGGTATGGCAGTCAAATTGTACCTCTTATCTATACACTCCCGGCAGATAATAATTCGGCTCTCTGAGAAAAGTTTTGGAACAGTGGTTGCTCGTGTTGTGCGCTTCATATCTTGTAGATCTACTTTATTTCAAAGTGCACACTGTAGTCCTTTCATAGAAATGTAACGAGAACGAAATGTTGACGAAACGGTCACTCCTTCTATCATGCTTAATGGGATGATTCTTCCGGAAGACGAAGAACGAAACTATTGAAGGATGAAACAGTTTTCTACGCGATGTATCGTTCCTGCAGACGACTCCCTTCCATATCAACATTATTTTAGGAGTCATATGAGACCACAGAGTAGTTGACTGCAATACGCAACAGCATGTGAGCGGATAGTATTCAGCGACTAAAACAAATACCTATAAGTGTTATTACATACATGTGCTGTTGAAGGCTTGTTTATATCGGAATAACCAAATGAACGGCACAAACAAAGCAATTATTTGCTGGTTGATTTTCTAGCGATAATGGTACACATATATTGCCGTACGTATAGCAGTTTGATGATAGTCGTTCCCTGATTGCGCTGTTAGCTTAATATAAGCTTATAACGTAGATCATTTCCTTTATAGCAGCTTTACACCATATATGTCTAGCCGTGGGCACTTACGATGATATTGCATCAACGCCACGATGAAATCCAATAAACTATGTGAGATTTTTCATATTCGGTACCAAAACAGCGAATGTCAGGCCGCAGGGTGACTTTATGTCAGGTATCCACGAAATGAGCCGACTTCAGATGTCGGCATCAACCGAAGACTGGTTAGAATGCCGACTACTGGAAAGCTTGGCATTACTTCTACGAAACTGTATCCCGCTGTCACAAGTCACTTCGCTGAAAGAGCAGTTTCCATAGAACTCAGAAACAAATTTAAGGACAAGGAGGGTTGAAGTAGATAGGCTTAACGACATGCAAATCAAAAAACTTGGTTCAAAGGCGCTGTACGACAAAGCGAACTGTGCAAAGAGACTGGCGTTACTCTCTGTGTTAAAATATTTTTCATGAGTGACCCCATTCCTGGTCCATGGTAACAAAATGTGTTCCGATAACCCCATTTCATGATAATAGATCAAAGTCGCACTCTTGAAAAGTGCTTGCAAAAATTCAGTGAGACACGCGTCGTCGCAAGCCAACAAACCGACCCATTGCAACGACACTACTGAGCCTTTGAGAGGGTAACACATTTCGCACTAATCTTCTCCAGATGTCTCTTAACGTAAGTGTAATTAGCATTAAAATTGATTCATAGGAATCGGAATGAATTGACAGATAGAAGATCGAACTTTTGTGAACGGGCATGGAGCACATCTCTTATCGCCGATGTGAAGATCTAGAAAGACGTTTTGCAGGCTCGAAGGCTATCCGATTTGTCGGATTTGTGAACGCTACTCTCAGCCGACTTCAAAGTGTTCAACGTTGTCTTGTTCTTGAATATTCGCTACGGCGTATCTTCCCCCTCCCCTCCACCCCCCCCCCCTCCTCCCAGAACACTAAGAAGTGACACCGAGTTGGTCTTGCATCAATTGAGTGGGTTCATGTCGTTTCAGCTCCATGTAGTTCCATATGTTAGGCATTGCGAAACACACTCCTTGCAACTGCTACAAGCCAGCACAGCTGCTCGCTTATTTTTAGAGCATTCTACAAACTCATATAAATCATGTATTACGAGTCCTTCACTTTTTTGCCTATCGTTCTGCGTGTGCACCTATTATACGCATATCCACAACTTCTGGATACTGCGATGAACGATTCTTCATCGCGTTTTAGGAAACGCTTCGACTTTCTACCGAGTTTTCGCAAAAATGAGCAAATTTTGCACAGCAATACATTAAACTCATATTCCAGAGTCTTTTTTTTCAACATCATCCAATCAGGTTCAAATGCAAATTGAGTGCAAAGAAATGTGTCAGCATCAGTCTTCTTATGCGCTTTCCAGCATGCTTTAGTGCAAATTTTGGCTACGGAATGCACTGGAACACAATAACACCTGCAGTCGAGTCATCTGTTCGGCAAGCTATTGTGCCTCCCACTTGGAAGCTGCAGAAATTGCATGAGTAGTGGGACTGAGTAGAGAAACTTATATGTCCAGAATTTATGGTCACAGTCGGATTTAAAGAGCGCCTCAAATTCGGAATACAAAGCACGAACGATGCACTAATATATTATGGCACCATACGAGCAATCACAGCGGCTGAATGTGGATCTGAACACGCTGAAGACGGTCATCAAGCCGACAGACACTTGTGTACATCTGGCGTTGTCACTACAGCCAAAATTACCTAGCTTGAACTGACAGTTGCTGCGTGAACATTATGGAAGCATATAACCTATCATAAACCCGGGAAACATTGAAAAAATTGTATGAAGTCATCTTGAAGTGTTGAAGCCATATACTGTTTGTGAGCAGCAAATAACGTGCATGAGAAAAGCGTGATCAACGAAGTTGCTGCTTCATAATCGTGCCAATTAACAGGCTTGTTTATTACTTATTTAATTATCTCAGCGATAATGTTTAACATGTAATCACAGGAGGTGAAAATTTGTGAAGTACATATAGTAAGGAGTTGATCGGTTTTCAAGGAATCACTATAGTGCACATTAATTAGCAATGAGGCAATAAAAGCGCCTCGTACCACAAATCACCATCTAGCGTCAAATATCACACCGTTCTGTGAACGCATTGTGTGCTAAGTGCAAATTGGCACTTTAATCACGTAGCATTTGTTAGTGAACACCGAATTTCACAAATAACCCAAGAAAAATCTTTTTTTTTCCCATCGAAATAATTCATCAGAGAGAAAAAAATTTAATCGGAGAACCCTCTCAGCAACAATAAAATTTCAAGAGTCCTAATTCGCTAATGCGATATAAAACATAAAAATTAGCCGTATATCATCAACATCGTCGTCATTCTCAGAGTATGTCAACAATAATTAAATAAATAAGAGAATAAATGTACATACTTTTAACAGTTTCATTCGCATTGCATTATAAGTTTTCCATAGGAAATATATTGAGTGACGAGAATATATTGAAATCAACGAAGATAGTTCTATCGAACTCGAACGAACGAATGCTTTTCAATGTGTAAAAATGACTTTTGAGAGAGAAATAGCAAAATTTGAAGGCATTGGACGATGGAATTACACAAGTGAAGCATTTCTGCTGGTGATAGATATGAAAGCAGCATTGCCGACAAGCAGCTGAGATATGAACAACAACGCCGCACAATCATTCTTACACCGCTTACACAACAAAAAACATGCGCTGCTTAACATTTATCGCAACTTTTTACACAAATATTGAAATTCTTAACGAAACTTTTCAAGCTTATCCCATTACCATCTCGAATTTTGTTGAGGCATTGGGGGTATTCGTTTTCAATATTGTACTCCTCTCCAACTCCCGATTCCGACCTAACAACAAACGCCTTGCGGAACACTATTGTCGAACATTTATCAAATGAGCAAAGTGCTTTTCCACATTCTCATCGATACACTTTTGCAGATTTTTGCAAAGCGTTGAGATGACGTTATGTCTAATTGTATGTGTGTTTTTTTGTGCGCATTCAACTGATGAAACGCGTAAACTAAAGCAACAAAAAAGGGCGATTATAATCTGTTCTCTATGACGACCTTTCCACATTCACTTCATTATATATGTGTAACTGATATCTGAGAGGGTTATAAATTTTGATCGTGCTGAGCGTAAAAAGTGGAAGTTTTAATTCTAGAGCTGAAAAAAATCGATCAATTTGAACCGGAAATGCGTTATTAGGTACCTCATCATTCCATTCCTAAATTGTGGACCCTAAAAATCCAAGCCTATAGTGACATGGAACTTAAAGCGCATCAGTCGGACGACAGACGATCGCCATTTATTGGTAGCTTCTAAATGCTTTTTTTTCATTTATTGCCATTTTTGACGTGTTTATCCATTAGCTATCCAATTATTTGCCTCTTTCGGATTCTGTTTTACTTGTTTGTAAATTAATGAGAGTTTAAAAGCGTCTGATGGCTTCAGCAATAAATGTGACTTTGGAGAAAAATAACGCACAATAAAGCTTATATTGCGAATGCATAGAAAGCACACCAAACGACTTATGCATCAACGTCACGAGCATTGCAGGATTAAGGCCACTTATTCTCTCGGGTATTTCAGAACCTCATGTCTGCTACAAAAAAAATGTAATAAAAGTGAGAAGAAGATCTACACCGATATACTCACTGCGATGCGCAAGATGTTTCCATTGGAGATAAAAGGCTGCTCCCATAAAGCATCTCGCTGTGGAAATTTGTGAAGAGCAAAACAACTTACTTTGAATGCTGATGGATGCGGAACTGATGGAGGTGGCAAATAAGAAGAGAGTAGATAGGGAATAGAGAATGCGGGCGGGGAGGTGCAACAGAAGCATGCTTCTAGAGTGACAGTCTCATCTTCTCCCAAAATCCATCGTGAGGCACTCACTGCCTAGATCTGGCTAATGAAAATCGATGACAAGCGATCATTTGAGAACGTTTGCTACATTTGAATATTGAACACAGTTTGTAAAAATTTTAGGAAGGGCGAATGTGTTGCCTAATTTTACAGGTGAAGGAGGGGCAGCAATCATCGTCCCGACTTCGACATATTAAGAAGAGACAGATTTTCTTTGCATTCTTTGAGTAGGTGATTTGCGGCATATTCTTATCGAAAAGCATCGAGACGGTTTCTTAGTTCACTCGTTTCGATAATTGCTGAACGTACTGCGCTCGTCGTCGTGGTCGTCTTAAAAGTTTTTAGACAAGATTTATTGAAGTCTTAAATGTTCGTCTTTACAATCCCATTAAAGCGACTTTCATGATAATGATCTTTAAATGAGTACAGCCAAATGTCCACAGCGAACACGACACGTTTAACTGCGTTCGTTTATTTTATTGCTCGCTAACAAAAATTTTATCACATTCTGCTTGGGCATAGGAAGTGTACTTTTGGAAAATCACATACAAATTTATGCGCTTGTGTAGATCGCAAATTGAGAGTAAAATCTACACAGAAATAAGTTGACGCTATTCGACACCAGAAATTGGACAACGTGGAAGGGGAGTAGGGGAGAGAGGAGCAAAAGAAGTGCCTTTGGGAGTATGAAAATTGTTCCGACTTGCAAATAATGCGCAAGTCGAAACTATACCGAAGCATATTTCTGCTGTGGTCCCAAAGAAAAAGAATTGACAAACCGATTCGATCAGTTGACTAGTAGATGCTTTCCTAATTTTGTGAAAAGCGTTCGGGCAAAATGCTCTAATTTTGAGAACTTTAAGTACTCATAATTCGTTCCAAGCAGGATGACCAACTTGGAAGATTGCGCTGAGAGTCGTCTGATGGCGTGAGTTATGCGAAGTGAGTTTCTTTAAGTTAGCCTAGACGTTTCTAGAATTGAAATGATGAGCCCGAAATGCAGATATGAATGCAAACATAGATAGGTACATAGGCATGTGTACGCACGCCCCCCATATATGAACATAAACATATAAATCTATGGAACCGCGCATACATACTCTTAAGATTAGTGACAGCTCAGCCCTTAGAGCGGTCACAAAGTCATTATTCTCAAATCTCGTGTGCGTGAGGTGATTGAAGCGAGTGTCAACATTTCGAACCTTAGGCAAATGCCGATCAGCACATTCGACATATAACCACTATAATCTACCAGCGGGTCGATGGCGTCATTACACAAAAAGCACGCAGTAGATCTATATCGGCTACAACAAAACCTTCAATACTGAAGAAAGCAAGCAAAATTTCTCCATAAATCAGAGACGGATAACGAACGTGGAGGATTATTAAAAATGCATTGAATTACCACCTTCAGATGTTGAGATTGCACTGCGCCTTTGAAAAAGAAAGACGGACGACTTATCAGCTAGACGAAGTGCAGAAGCGCTGTTCAGCATTAACTTCTTCCGTCCATGTGAGTGATGCTGTTGAGAAACTACGCGTTATGTGCATATAATTGGTAAATAACTTTGAAACTTCTTAATGGTTGTGAGACTCCATACACAATAAACAATCACTAGCGCGTTTGGTACAATTTTATGTTTCGCATGCGAATTTTCAGCAATTTTCACGTGTTGCCAAAAAGCATTTTGGAATAAATATTTAGAAACCGTCAAGTAGACATTTCGATGGGTGAATTCTATATTTCGCATGCGAACTTTCAGCAAAACTACCTTCTTCCATTAGACCATACCGTTCCACCAACTCCAGATGATTGCACTTGATGAGTGTATGTTAAAAAATTGCCCCACTTTTCACCGCTGCTTGCTTCTATGCTAGAAAATTGTACCAAACGCTCTAGCGATTGTTTATTGCGTATGTCGCCAATAGCATAATTCCTTAGAGTCATACGGCATTCATTATATCTTGTCATACCATCCTTGAGCAACATTTTCTACTATCGTTACTGCATGTCCACTCAGATGTCTAGCTAAACACTAGCGCAAATCTGTAAAAGCGCGTTCATGAAAAACAAACTGCTTTTGCAGTCGTAAAAACAATGAGACGGCTCTATTACCCTCATGGGAGCGCAATGAATCCTCAATGGTCCTTTTCATCATTGTCTGTTGAATATTAAAATAGGTGAAGTGCTATGCATTTCCATACTCCTCAGAAGATGCATCTAGCCGGTGTAATCTACTTTTTATCTCGCAACATTGCAATTCCAATGCAAACGTGTGCAGTTAAGCGTTGAGTCTCATCCAAAGCTTTATGCTTCAACTAAATACGCTTCAATGCTCGTCTGTCAAGTATGGTGCTCTCAGTTACTGACAATTCCGAACACTAATATAAGCGAGATATGTGTTGAATACATTTAAGTTGAATATCCCGACAGTAGGTCGTTTTCTGTATTGTGGTCTCAAAATTATTGCAATATACAGGCTTGTACACTTAGCGACCCACGTGAAAGTTCAGGATGAAATGTGCTTTAAAGTCCATAAAATGGGAAGGGTAAAGACGATTTAACTGAGCGTATGAAACGAACGCAATGCAAATTTTGAACAGCGACTGATGAGATGGAGAGGTTTCATCGCGGAACAAATTGAACTGCAATAAAATCCAACAGAATTGTTCTGCTCAGAGCGGAAAGGGAAGTGGTGTTCTCAGAATTACTCTGCTAGCGCCAACATATTTGCTATTTAAGCAATATTTTATTAATTTCGGGCAATAATTTCTTCTGCTCAAGCATCACAAGAAGGATTTTTTTTTGTTGAAAGCTTAACGCTTTAGGAATCGAATACCTATAATTCTGAAACGGCAAAAGATCTATCACATCGGAAACGGAAAAAACCTTTCTGTCGCAATAAACGAACAGACATCGCGGTGGCTTACAGAATCACAGCGAATAGTCTTCGAGCACATCTCGTTGGATGTTCTTCGAGCATGCGACAACGAAAATCAACCACTCGACATCCTTTTCTGCACAGCAGTGAAACCTCACTGATTTTCACGCACATATATATAAAGAACTTTCGGATGCAGTGTGGCAATTGCGACAGTTAAGTGCTGAAAGCGGGCTAATTTGTTGCTTTCTATAGGTTAATGCCTTCCAATCAGACTGCAAAATCGGTCTAAAAAGCAACGGGAAGCAACGCAGAGATGTGAAAAAAACGAAACAACTTGTGCAGAAATAAAAAAGCCGCACCTAATCAATTTGGGAGTCTACTCGTCTGAAACGCTAACGGACAGCTGCATGGGACGCTTTTCAACTGAGTTTTCGTAGGCTGCTCGTTAGCATCGCCAACATTAGATGACGCAAAAAAAGACCTTTGTTGAACTTTGTGTAACTGATTGCCGACGGCAAATAATGCGCGGAAAAAAAGCTGAATGTTAGTCATCCTCATGCTTCGTCAGAACGTTCAGTAATCAGGATGCACTGATAAACTCTAAAAGTTCCTAAGCTCTTTACTCGGCTGGAAAGTTCTAGTAAAAGACTTAAAAAACTTGTGGCCGCAAAAGTTTTGAAAAGGATTAATTGGTTTTTTTTCTCGAAAATGCTGCTCGTAGAATCTGCTGGATGTTTGATACGCTGTCACGTCAAGATCCCGATAGGATCCGCTCGGGCAAATGAAAAACGCCTTTGTGCATGAAGTTTCCATGCTAGATGTCCAGAAAAAATTAGTTCTTCACGGGTCATTCTGAACCACAGGCCCTAGAGACATTGACAGCACTGTCGGGCGTTGTGCGCATAACACCCATGAAGATTCACTGAGAGGGCTCAACTTCAGATGGAAATTCACACAACCACAAAATTCAGAATACACTATGTTTGGGTAAGAGATGTCACAAATTTTTTCTGGTAGTCTAAGTTTTTTTCGATCCCTACTATACCTTCACCGAGATCATAAAAACAGACGAATTTTCGAACAGACAGTCACATTAGTTATTGAGCAGGTACATTACAGTCATTGTTCCAGTTCTCGGAATAGAAAAAATCAGCGAATAAAAATTCATCTGGTAGCATGTTAACATAGCAAATGTTGACTGCGCCATGTGGCAGTTATTACATAAAGCAAGGTATGAGATGCAAGCCGTGGAGCCAGTGAAGGTAAATTTGTTACAAAGGTGGTGGAGTAGTTTCGTCACAGGTGATATCTGGTTGACCTAAACAGGCACAAAGTACAGAAGTGCCTCGATGAGGTTGAAACGATCAATACATTTAAGCTTTAGCTCAAGGCAATTCGCTGGTTGTATTTTCTCAGACCAACAGATCGACCGCCTTAACATGTGGCTTGTCGGTTGTGGAAATCCTTGACCAAATAAGCTCATAGATGTGCCATATAAGGGTTGAGTATTTTTGGGTGAAGGGCCATGCCCTTGATATAATTCCCACCTTGGTATAATCGGAGCAGAGCGAGTTGAGAAGAGAACGAGTTAACATGCAGTCAAATGGATAGATTAGGAGACACAGATGCCACTTACACCGCAAAAACACTGATGCTATATCGCCGTCACATATGTGCCTTGATTTGAAATCACATCGACTTTAGTTTTCTAAATATTGTGAATTTTCTTCCCATATCAGTCAAAGTCTACGTCTCAACACCGCTCTCACCGGTCCGTTGATTCTTCGACAGCGAAACGACGTATTACCATTGAAAAGTGCATAGACTTCGCGGCGTTCTTTTAATAAGAACGAACGGCAAAGAGAAAAAACTCTCTAGGAGAGCCGCATCTTATATCAACAAAAAATACAAAAGCGTTTTTTCCCATTTCCTCTTGTTTATTGGTATACAGAAAATTGGATATTCATTTGGGAAGTTTTCATCTTCCGTTGCACAATCTCTTTGCTTCCTCGTTCATAGCCTTGGTATTTGCTTTCTTATTTCCACTCGATACAAAAAGAAAGTGAATGTCCTGCAATGAGACACTCTACATCAGCCGTATTTGAGAGATGCGTAAAGTTTTGTCTGAACTGTATAGGCGCGAAAGCTGTCAAAATTTTCTATTGTGAGATGATCTTTCCAGAAAATCTCCGAAATGCTCACTTATTCTCAGTGTCCGATAATTGAGAATTCCGAAATCCAAAGTCAAATTCATTACCGAATGCAATAAGAACTTAGAAGGGAAAGAAAGGAGTGTCTGAGGGTGGTGAGCGGTAACGGAAGGAAGGTACCCTACTCATATTCAACGAATTTTGATTGTCGTATATCCGGTACCCGCAAATTTAGATTACCTGACAAAGCCGCACGTAGATAAACATAGATACAAATTTGGCGTGATGTGCACTTGCGAAAATTGCAGAGAGGCATAAAGAATGGACGAATTTGATTTCATGTCGAAATAGGACCTCGGGCAGCTCAAATAATAAAGGAAACCGCATTCCCTATGGAATGCACGCCTATTTCAGTGAAAAAGTGCGACCAGCATCGGAAGCGAATGTGAGAATAGCTGTTGAGTGAAATGAATTTGTGCAAACATTATAGCGACAAAAAATGTCGACAGATTAAAACGTTCGCATTGTATCGTTTTCATCTTGATGAGTATTATTCTCGAGAGGAGTTTACTGTTTCGGCAGAAAACGAATATTGCAGTTATCTATTCCAAGTTATATCACTCGCCGTTAGCAATAACACTTCTCATCAATAAAATACACCCTTGAAGGCATCCAAATTTTGTGAAATAGAAGGAAATTCTAGTGACACCTGTCCACTGCGATAGCGAAAGTATGACTTTAAGTGAGATTTCTGATAGTGCTTGTTGATCTTGCCATGTATGTTAGCAAGAAATATAAATATGACTAAAATAAAGCAAATGAACTCTGGTGCAATACTTAACGTGTTAGAATATTCGCGAAGTTATGGAATATAAAGTCAGTGAAGCGGATTATATGTGCTAAATGTCAGTAATTTAATGCAATCATCAATGACTCACAAAGTGTTTCCCAGGCGTATATTTTCTTGTGCAATTTCTTAAGCATTTCTATAAGAAGTACTGAGAAAGATGTCTTTGAGAAGATGGTTTCAGTGATGGTTTTACAATCACCACAAATCCATTGGAATAGTGCTGCACTGATTTTGAAATTTTACGGCAGTAACAATTGTGAATATTTCCTTTTCGTCCCTCCACAAAGTGCGCGAAAAAAACGATCGAAGAAACAATATTGGGGAAGATGTGATTAAAAATTCTCGCCAGAAAACATTAATAATTACAGAGCTTGACGTTGTGCTACTCCGATGTAATGTTGATGGCATAAAGCCTCTAAATTATCATCATTTGCGGAAGTTTTATTCGTATCGCAGAACTCTTGCCCTCAAAAAATTCGTCCATCCTAAATGAATTCTAAAAATAACAAATCGACTTGCACAAAATATTGAAAAAGAAATTGAAACATTTGAACTGTTGATGGCATAACGGCATTTCGACAACGAATCGAATCATTCGAACTAACCACGAATATATTCAAAGAAGACAAGTAGAGATTTTAAGAAAACAATGTAAAAGGTTATATTTCGCGGTGAGATGATACGATGCTGAGGAAAATATTCCCCAAGTCTTGCGTTTATTCTCTTCATATTTGCTGATATCGGCGAACGATTCTCTATGCCAATGAGAAAAAATATATCACTCTCACCTTTTGAATATTCGTATTTTTACTCTTAGAGGAACATCATTAAGAATCATCTTCAATTAATACCTGAGCCCATGAGTATCAAAATTATCGATGATATGAACTATCATAATAAGCGTATGGCACGTGATCGAAAACCAGAGAATTTCTGGTGCGTTAAGGAGATGTGAGCTGTGAAAGCATTCACCAAATATAACTGCGCACTTCATAACTCTGATGATGTGAATGTTTTTGCCATTTACGATGGGATTATACGACATCACAGCGGTCATCGACATGTTTGGGTGCCGCGAAAGTTAATCACTGCAGCCAAATTTGCATATTCCGCCAGAAAATTTATCTTCGCATGTGCTGAAGAAAATAAATTTATCAACAAATAACATAGTTCCTTGCGCACTGCTATCGACTTGCCTCGGAATTCCAAGAATGCTGCTCCGAAGCTTAGGATATCTCGAGAGCTTTCACAAAGTGAAAACTCCGGAAGTCTCGAAACCTGATCTTCTGACTCCGAACCTCAAAGAATTCAGATCGATCAAAGCTGAAGCTGTGGAATTGCAGAACGCAATTTTCTGCTCATAGATGTTCTTCGCACTCGTATATGTAAGTGCATTCATAATGATGCGATCGTATTCACATTCCACAGCTAAAAGACCAAAGCGTATTGAAATTAGCTGCAACGATCAAAGTGGAACAGTTTCAAGCGTTCTCCACAAAATCAGTGAGCAGTAATGTTGTGAATGACTGCTGTTCTTATTAAATGCAATATTCTCAAGGATTAGAGGCATTCGATTTTTAAAAATCTGTGCCGAGAATCTCGTCTACTAGCACATCTTAACCTTGATGTCCCTTGATTCATTGTCAAATAGTGTGGTTTAGGTACGCTGAATCATAAAGATATGAGAGAAGATTATGGGCATAATGTTTCAAGCCATCGTGTTCGAGGTGCTTCGAGCTGTTACGTACTGCAAGCTTAACCTCCTTCTTGTTTGCAGTGTAATGCTTCCAACACTGCGCTCTCTTTCATGCGTTGCAATTGCTGTTGCTATGTTATAGGATTCGGTTTGTTGATCCGGCACCCTAAACTGGTTCAAACCCATAACATGATGAGGAAGAAAAGAAGTTCAATTGGAAGGAAACAATGAGTATAACACTCCTGAAATACGTGACCTAATCGGCAATAGGTACAGGGAGTGAGTAGCCTATAGACAGCATCAAGGCAAATGCATACGCAGTAGTTGCGGCATCGCAAAAACGTTCAGGGAAGTGCCAAAGTTGTGTGAGTTTAAAAGAGTTGTGACACACGATCCTCAAATGCTTCCCGCCTTGCCTTGGTTAGCCCACATATTTGCCTCATTTCTGCTTTTCCCTTCCTCTCCCATCAAATAAATTCATGTTACCCCTTGCTGCATAATACTGCATTCATACAACCTCTCATCTTTTGTATGTCTAGCTGATCATTCAATAATTTCGTTATGTTTACTTTTCTTTTTTGTCATACAGACGAAGAGTACAACACCCCATTGGCTGCCCAGTCTCTCAGCTACTCACTTTAATTAAGGCCTGCATAGGCATCCTCCCGCAGAAGACGCTGCTGTATCCAGTCTAGTGTTTCTGTGAACACCAGTGGGGAGGCAATTATGCCTAAACTCCCGTCCATTGACGAGGATTTTCAAGGATGAATTTTCAAGGACTTTGTAAGAAAAACATGGTCAGAAACACAGAATTATGTGCAAATGATAGCAAACACGTTAGCTAACTATAACTTGCCCAATATGTAATCGCGCATACCGAAATGTGTTCCCCCACATGAAAACGTCCTCTGAAGTATCGCACAACTTCGACAGACGCATTCAAAAGTCGAGTGATCGTGAGCAAATGATCGCAGAATTTATAATGTTTGCAGCGAGAAGCCAATTCAAGGAAATAGCCCATAGGCGCGTTGATGCACTAACAAACCCAAATGAGCGTGATTTTCGTTAGCAAATGTGCGGCGGAGCTAAAAATAGTGAATGGTGATAATAACAATTATGGGATATTTCGGAGAAACAAAACATTTTCCGCAATTTTCCCCATTCGCAGAAATTATTCTCAGATTGACTAAAAAGTTCTTTTTCTTTGTCTACAATAAAGGTCGGAAATGTACTTTTTTTTTGAAAATATTCGTAGATAGCTCCTCTTTCAATTCCTTTTCAATAATTTCTCTTTTATTTGAATATAGACATTCCTCAAACATCGAATGATGAAACGTAATATTTGCCCTTCATAAACGCACTTTCACCAATCAAATATTTCGCCGCATCACTGTGCGATCGTTTGAGAAGCACAAAGATGCAATATATCACAACCTCGAAAGAACTTCGAAAAGGTAATAAAATGATGTGTAGCATCGACAATAACATCCACATACCTATTAGAGGGAGTTCACGAAGTACGGTATCAGGATTGGAATTGAAGAAATATTAATACGTCTTCAGCAGTAACATTTCACAATGTGTACTAAGCCTCATCCCAATGAAGGAAAAATCGATATGGTAAAATCGAATCCATTGCACGCGTAGAAAACAACATTTCAGGTGAACCACAAGAGATGTCACCAAATATTAGGAAGTTTGGATAACAACGGGTGAGTGCGCCTAGATGCATAATTTTTAGAGTAGTGTGAAGAAGCCGCAACAAGGAGATATTTATTTTCTTTCCTTCTAAGTGCTCAACTATCGCTATATAGCGACAACATTGCTTTATGAATGCAAATCTTTATTACAGGTGGCATATCCTTGAATTTATTAGCGCATACGCTGGATCGACACAGCTGTTCAAATGCGCATTAATTTGACATATTTGTACGAGCATGCTAATTAAGCCTCATAATTGGCTTGTGGCAAATGCTTCCATGCATATATACGTTACTTCACTCAATTTACGCCTTCATCCGATAATATTACAGCCGATATCAAAAACATTCTCGTGAGGAAAATCTCTTGTTTTGCTTTTCGATTTGAATAATCACAAGTATAATAATAGTATGTAATTATATTGCTTATCTATAACACAATAAAAACAAGTAAGCGAGAAGCGACGATTTTGAAAAGAAACGGAACTTTTTTTTGTTAACTTAACATCTCCCGCAATAAAAGAAATAACACATCGGAATATCTATACAAAATCATTGACATATCCCTATCGAAACAAAAATATTATTTTGATAAATTGGGAAATTTTCGAATCGTTTTTTTTTCCTCACATTCTGAAATCGTCTTTATTAGTCGATATGCATTAATAATCCATAATGGAATTCATTAAAAGTGCAAAAGCCAACTGGGCGACTATTCAGTGTTTGTGGGGATCGTTTGTCACACAAAAAAAAAAGCACAGCACTATCATCATTTTATGAAGTCATGCATATAGCGCACTATTTCTTTCCAATATAGTTTTAATATTTAAATACGTGCCGAGCATTCGACGGGTATTGACTTCTGAAGTCAATGAAACACAGAAAAAAAGAATCTTTCTATTCCTTTTTCCTCAATTTTTAACGCAGCGAAATCATTACTAAATTTTTCTTTCATCTATAGCTTTCTGGCATAGAAAGATGCTACAATGTTAAACTATTGCACGGAGCTTTGATGCATTGCGGTGCTATCATTCTTTTGGCGAGGAATGAAAAGAGACATTATTCCTTCAGAATTCTTAAATTGTAGTGCTAGTTTATGGCGATAATGAGGCGAGTTTTTCAATACGCAAATGTTTTCACTCAGCACTCTATCATCGAAGTATCTTCAAGAATCTCCGGAATACTGCGATTAAAGGTAGCAGATTCTGCATGATTGGTTTGATGGGCAGTGTAGAGTGAGCGAAATGAGCGCAATAAGTGGTGCAGGACGAATTGCAGTGGTAAATTTACAATCGTGTATAAGCTCCATATCTCTCAAAATTTAAGAGTCGCAGTGCATTGAAGTGAAACCCTCAGTACCTTCAGATGTTCGGTGCAGGACACACTGTACAGTGACGTCAGGATGAGAATATTAACAGGACTTTCGGAGCTGAGTCTTCGAAAAAAATGTTGCTCATGGACGAATTTTCGGCTCCTAAAAGGACATATTTCTTCACTACTCCACCTTGACAAGTCGCCGTAAAAACGACATAAGATCGTCGTAAAGCATCATTTAGGATCATCCAAATTTTCCTCCTTCGGATTTCTTTTTTATCAGAAACGCGAACCAAAAGGAAATGGCGGTGGAGGATATCGTACACGAGTAATTCAACAAGAAGGTAAAATATTCACTGCTCATAAGTTAAGAAGCTATTTTGAGACAGTGATAGCGTAAGGATCAATCAACGATGGAACATTTTCCTTCGCTGATGCTAAAGAATGGTCTCACGGCACATTCATTCATTTGCTTCTACCTCAGGTCACATATGCAGATATCTTTTCCCATGAAAAACAACCTTTTTACATAAACTCTTCGCCGTTTACGTGAATTCGAAATCGAGGAATCTTTCAACAGTAGACAAATCAGCAAAGCAACCTCACACACAGTACACTAATTTGATCGAGTACAAAGTCAAAAAGAAAACGTAGTAAAGGTAACATTATATAGATGCAGACGCAGACAAGCACTTGAGATTAAGTTTAAGAAAAACTGAAACCGATTCGACAGTAGCAACATATCCATGTGAGGAGAGAGGATCTTTTCCACGCGCGAAGATCACTGCAGAATTTTCTGCCGAAGATGAACATGAGCTTCACATGAGGAGGCGGCATTTTGCGTATCTCAGTCAACTGCATTCATTCACGCAGCAAACAGATCGGATAAAGCTAACTTTAATTGTTCATGTAAGCGTTAGCATAGACGAGACGCATGGCGACAAAAGCAGAAGAACAGTGATGCAACTGGCATTAAACGGTCTTTCGTAATTCCGCTAATTAGGCAACCAATTTCGTAAATTGCGCACAAATGATACAGCATAAGCAGGAATGAAATAATGCCCTCACCAAATAGATCTCTCACACAAGGCCTTCAACTGACAAAAAAAACTAATCTTGCACTCAAGCGGTTGCAAAATGACACTGGAATAGCTGTGAAATTTGTGAAATTCTCCGATCCGGCAGCTTCTCTCATTGCCGCTTGAATCGCTTGAATACAGGCTGGTAGGAGAGAGCACAACCCTTGTCATGCTCCATTTTGAGGCAGTTTTCATCAAATGCTATCAATCTCCTTCCGATCATTTGAGAGTTGAAAGTGTCAGAGATCAAATTTTTGCCGGAAAACCCAAACCTGCTTGAATTATGAATGATATAAAAGACATTTATTTACTGAATCTTGGAGGGTCGATTGAATATGCTCAACAAAAATTCTCTTTACTCTATCTATCTTGGAGCGTCATATTCTACGCTTTGCTCTGCTTCGTCCGATTGTCCTTATGTGATCCTTGCATTTTTCTCTATGAAGTGAGGAATTTCCGGGTAGGAAAAAGCGCAGCGCCAGCGTTGTTCGTCGCTTATGTGCTCAGGTCGAGATTACATGGTGTGTCGGACACAGACGCTTCGAGATACAAGTACAAGGAGGAAGGAAAGAGGCATGTGAAAGCGAGGAAAGGGGGAGGGGAAGGGAGAACGAGGTGACACAGATAGTGCAAACAACCTTTGGTTTATTCAGCACATAGTTCAACTTGGTATCAGAAAACATTAGATAATTCTTCAGCCGTCGGATATGAGGGAAAAGCATCATACAACATCAGATTAAATGTTATTCGTCTTCATAAAACTACCTTCGAACAGTTGTGGCCCGATAAACAAAGTGGCCTGATAGGTGTGCAACTGCATCCACATTAAACAGTAGAAGGACGGCAAAATCATGCAATGATGGACTGACTGGCTGAGATGGATTATGAACAATATCGCCCCCTCATTCATGTTCCCATCTCGAAAAAGGGCATCTGGGAAATTTATGCGCGTCATTGGAGATTAGTATCAATTGAATGTAAGGTTTCCGAGGAAGTTAACGGTTCCGATTTAGCACGCGATAATCTAATTTCGACGTTAATCCGAGCATGACGATTAGGAACAAGAAAAGCGAAATGGAGAGGAAGAAAACTTGGTCAGAGCCGCATAGACTGATGCAGAAATTTTTTTTATCCACCCTTCATGCGAGAACGTTCTTGGTTGGGCAAGCAGCTTTTATAGCCGGTTCTTGAAGAGTTTCACTTGCAAGCTGTTTCTTTCTCGAAAGTTCTAAGCGATGCTTTCCAACAACATCGTTCAACAGACATAGAAGCCGAACGTTGTTTGTCAACGTGACGAGCGCTAGGATCGACAATGCATTCAAAAAGTCATTAATAGTTGAACATGAGGCACTTCAAATGACAGAAATCGAGCACATTTCCTTGAGCCACCATCGAAAGCGCCGTATGTCTATGCACAAACAGCACTAATTACCGCTCGTTGAACGGATAAAGCGCCTTTAAGCTGTACACAAACGAGAAACTAGGGACGAGAATGCCATTACTCAGCCGAAAATAGGATCTCTTTTTTGACAGCACTTCGTGTTCGAATCCTCTCGTCGTTCTTCAACTTCATGTGCTAAACAAGGAAAATACATGAGCCACCGATCTTCCCTTCACAAAGCCAAATTAAATAAGTTTCGCTGCAAACGTGTGACCATCGCATCAGAATCAATATAACGAAAAGCTTAACGTACACTAGCACAGTGCTCTATCCACAACATGCTGCGCATCAACTAGTAGAAGAAGTCTTCATATGTAGCCTCGTTAGCGCATATTTGTAAGCACTAAGAAGGTGACGTTGCTTGAGCCAGCAAAAGTGTCATAACAGTCTCGCTTCGACTGCAACAAAAAACACTTCGGAAAAAACCACCAGCATTTGCCTTCACAATTTTCCAATTGTGGTAACTTTGTATCCGCATATTTGTATGCGAATTTGTGTGTTCATCTGCTTATCCACATGGCACCATCCAATAACGAAGCTCTGAGGCTAGAGAGCTAATGGAGCTTATAAGCGTCACAAACGGGAACCTTATATGCATTACCGAATTAATGCAACAATTCTGACTCTAAACACCGCTGCAAACAGTTAACTGTACATAAGACTGGTGAGTCACA
The DNA here is from genome assembly GCA_022844705.1 of Toxascaris leonina. NCBI lineage: Eukaryota > Metazoa > Nematoda > Chromadorea > Rhabditida > Ascarididae > Toxascaris > Toxascaris leonina. The sequence goes on along the minus strand of JAARMF010001017.1, from coordinate 33,188 downwards.
ACCGGAAAACGCATTTTCTGCAGATAAATTCTTGCAGCAGTTGCCTTCTATAAAGCATGAAAGCGTTCTTCTATGTAATCACTTTTTGATTGTAATTTATGCACTTCCTTGGTATGATGAACAAGAATGCAACAATGCATATGGTTATAGATCCTCGGGAAACACTTTTCCTCTCCTTGGCGATGAAACATATTTTCAATAATTTATTATTTATGAGAAAAATTTGCGTAAATACAAACTTTCGAGGAATAACGGAGCCGATCCATTCAGTGTATCGTTTCGGCGTATTCCTTTGATAGTTCATTGTATTAACGGTTCCGATATTAGACGGTTTGTTCTTGCTTTATCTTTGTTGTTCAAAGCTCGTTCCCGAGTTTCTTGGGAAGAGGCAGGGGTGAGGGATGACTATCAATCGGCACGACAAGTCACTAATCGTTGACGCTGCTTGAAATTTTTTCTGAGCTTTCCGGGATCCTTTTCACAGCACATTTCGCACGCTCAACCTTTTGTTGCATAAATATTTCCGCATGAGATCCTAATATCTTGAAGCTCTCAAATTTCCCAAACGGATTCGAGCGAACATGGAAATAAGGCACAGAAAACTTTTGCATTTTGATGGCGTCAGGGTTCGAGGAAGTAGCTCTAACTGAACTGCAACGAGTTCAGGCTAGTGCACTTTAAAATCTGCACTCCACCCAGGCTATCATACGATCACCCAGCCGAAAAGCAATTGCGCAAATCCTGCCTTTCTGATTTCGCTGTTGTGGAATTGCCCTCGCTAACGGGGTTCCTCCATCGAGTTTCGCTTCAGTCAGAAGTTGCGCCTGCCTACAACGTTGACGCGGCAACTACTGACTTGAGGATATGCCCGGTGCACCGTCCTCTCTCCGTTCTTTCTCTTTTCCTCCTCCCCTCCTGCACAAATCCCACACATGTCATCGCTACCTTTTCCTTGCATCGTTCTCACCACACCCTTATATCCGTTCTTTGTTTCAATGTTCAGTTGCGGAATTGCCGCTTACTCCTACGTGAATGATGACAGCATTGTGGTGCATCAAATTGTTTAAAAGTTTATACACTGACGCGAGCGGATATCACTCCCTGGGCTTCGCGCTTGCACGAATCCTTTTCACATATTGGGTGACCTTTCACTGATCGTGTTTGCTGATCACTAGTTCAACGGAATCTAAAGGATGCTGTGAATTTCATGTTTAATTAGACTGGATAACAGTCGCATTGCCAGATAAAATCATTGACGAGGATAAATGCCAAGTTGAGCCTCGAATGTTTCGCAAGGGAAATGTTTGATGGTGAAAGAGGAACTGTTTCAGTGTCTCATGGCTGATAACGAAGAGGAAGTGAATCGGAAGAAAGATGACAAAGAGAAGCATGCAAAAAGAAGCCCTCACAAGGATTCAAAAAAGCACAAACATCGCCATCATCGGCACAAAAGTACTTCAGCTTTCACTAGTCTTAATTCGCTATGTTGCAAAGAACGTAATGACGAGTCAACAGATCGTTACACATAACACAGCAAGCAGTGCATTTTCTTTGCACACTATCACCAGATTGCTAAACGCTTTTGTGTAGAAAGGCGCATGCTCTTCTTGGACTGCATAAGTTTGGTCGAAAATCAAATAAATGCGCTCAATAATGGCGTTTTAGGAGTCTTTTATTGAAGCTGAGAAATTTTAACGCCTGAAGTGCAAGTGCTAAATAAGAACATCTTTGGAGAAAATGACTTGCAGGCAATATCCTAGATTTCTCTCAAACGGCAGTGATTCTGGCCTAGGAGTTAGGGGACGACTAATTCCCCTTTGGAGCAGACCTAGTTCTCAACTCCCAACGAAACATGTTTTCGAAATATGCATGACCTTTGTCGAAGATGAAAATCAGGTTTCCAAAGTGGTGAGGGCTTCGAATGGCTCAGGAGTATCTAGGATCGTTTCGAGGGATCACCGTTAGAAAGTACATTCATTTCCCTAAGAGAGATTGAACATTTGTTCACCCATCCTAATATGCCACGATGTAGAGTCGAAGCAATCAAAGTAGAAACACAACACAAAAAATGTCCACATACAAATGCAATTATGTTATAGTGTGCATATGGGTCCGCAGGCAAGGAAGAGAGTTGTAAATTCTAGCCCTTCTTCCTACAATCGAATGAGCCGCTATTCGCATCTTGCGTACTCATACCTTCGACTGATTCAGGTTAAGAGGCGTGCGTGCATGTAGTGAAGAATTATGATTGGCTATGAAAACTGATGACGAGAGCATTCATTCGTGGAAATGACTTATATTACTAGGAACAGAGGGCGCATTTGATTGCATCGGGTGATGTGAGCGACGCAGTAAATATACTGTTGAAGAAATGGCGGCATTGCATTGCTGAACCTTTTATTGTCGTGCACACCATGCTGTTGGCTGTAATCCTCTGACTTCGAGCGGAGTCGAGAAGGTATCGGAAAATCCTTCGTTGACTATGTAGTTCTCTCCCCCTCTTCCCTCTGCCCCTCCACGCGGTGCGAATAATATTTTTGACGGAAGTTGTAAAAATCAGCTGCGAGATGTCTATCCCGTTTTTGCTTCTCGGAAGATCGCAGGCTCGGAATTCTCGGGTTAGAACCCCGTCCACGAGAGGAATAGACAACATGGGCCGATTTGTCTTGATAGGCAGCAAACTCCGCAGCAAAAATGCTAATACCTCATACGCAGTTTACACTTATAAATGAACTATTGAATATTGCGTTTTTCGTTAAATTTCTTTTGATTTAATGAGCAATGAAACATTGCGCAAAAAAGTGATAGGCGATTAGAAAAACTAATGAGGGCTATCTACTCTATTCGGAGCAATGCGTCAATGTGCTTCATCACCTGGTCATGTTTTGCATATGCATTAAAAATGAGCCATAGACGTGCGGGATATTTCCTAGTGGTGACTTTTAATTAGCCATAAAATTGTCAGGTTTATTAACGCCACTTATAGGATCATATTTCTCCGAGCCATAAAACACTACGCTTATGGCCAAAGATTTTCGCATATATGAAAAAAATTAGGAACATGTTCTATGGAAGAAATTGGTAGTTGCGGGGACTCTGAAACTGGGGTTTTAAGGGAGTGATGTCATTGGCTCATTGCAAAATATTCAAACGATTGCGAAGCAGTGAACACGTTTTGAAGAATATAAACGCGGAGGTTCCAAAAATTGCACGTAGTCGATGAAAAATTTGTTCAGCTGCAAAAGCATAAAGAATAATTTTAAGGCACCTCAAAAAATCGGAAACAAAAACGAAAGAAAGGAGGCTGTGGTCTATGTCGTGCACGCAAAACTACACGTGGCAAGAAGCGTGAAAACGTGAATGGACCCGAACCCGTCGTTCAAGACAACGACCGCAAACTTTCGGGATTGCCACCAGCGAAGGCAGCCGCAGTTGGTGAGGAAACTCTTCAGCCACCTCAGGCAGCGCCACCAGAATCGTCAAAGATGGACGTAGCCAGTTCTGAGTTGAAAAAGTCGGCCACAAAATCTGATGCAGAAGCAAAAGAAACTCCTGCTCCAGCATCCAAAGCAGATGTTGTTCAAGCACCAAAGGGTGACACTGCTGCGAAATCAGAGAAGAAACAAGACAAAATACACAGAAAAAGTATGTTCCTTTTTTTTTCGTTTCTTCCATAAGTGTGTAGTGAAACGGACCAATAGATTTGAACTGAAAGACATCGATTGTTTCGTTGTGCTCCTTAAGAAAGGTTTTCTGAAACTTCAAGCTCGCACTCTAACCACCGATTCGATTAAGATTTGTTGATGATTAGGAAAGGAAGTGGAAAATCCATCACGTCGCTAATTGTTTCGAATACTTTTTTGCCATTGCTATTATTTTGTTTGCAATTCATTCAATCCATTGCATATCTTTTTCTTATGGATATAGAATTACCTCATAAATATCAAATAACTAATCAGATTTCATTTTTAAGGGAAAGAGATGCAGTTTATCCTTCTATTCCTATCGTGGAACAATCGCAGCTGTAGTTTAATCTAAAAAAATGCTTAGAATAATAATATTTTCCGTTGCTCATTTGACTGACAATATTTCTCAGTGAGCGAACACACCATTCATCACCACAGAAAAAAGTATTCCAAATTTCCACAGCGCCGACTCACAGTGATCACCTTGCATCATGTCGCTTAGTGGAACAATAAAGGTAAAAGAGTTTGAAAAAGGGGAAAGACGGTACACTTGAGTCGATAAAATGATTCATGAGACCCGAGATTTTAAGAGTGAAAACCGGAAAATTACGATATGAGGGAGGATAGGATAAATATGAAGAAAATATGAGGGAGTTCGCTGTCAAGCGAAAATGAAATATACAATTGATCGCCGCATACGCAAGCAATACAGAGCATGAGATCGAGGTTGAAGTCAGCTTAAACGTCATAGTGGTGATCACTTCCGGTACAGATCGGTGATGCAAAGTGCAAATACCTGAGTTATTTGGGGCGAGTCATCCGAACTGGTAGTATTTTGGCATTTCTTCATTCTTATACGGTGAAATATGAGGGCGCAACAATAAGCGTCATGCAATCATCTCGATTCGCCTTAACTTTTTAAATAAAGTGTATCGTTTCTTTAACAAATGTTTGGTTAAGAGAAGCACAAGAAGCATCGCGCAAAATTACCTCAAGAAACTGACGGTACAGCTGGTGCTGTGGACAAGAATGCAGCAGCTGGAACTAATGCAGTTATCACATCTGGTCAGCGGCCTCCAATCTCAGCGTCAGGCGATGCAAAGGGAAGCAAATTGACTGAGGAGAAGATACCGCCTCCTTTACCCCCATCCGCACCTGCCCCAAAAGAAGAATCAAAAGGTGGCGCAGTACAGTCAGCAATTACGAGTTCATCGCAGGTTGCAAGAACATCTGACGCTGACACACTCGTCCATAAATTGGAGAATCTCGAGAAAGTATTCGCGGTGAGTGATGGACAAGAAGCACAAAATCTTGCAGCAGTATCGGCTTCCCAGCTCTCGACCGACGGTAGGGAAGCTGGAGATGTAATATCGGGTAAAACTTATTATTCATTGGATTCGGAAGATAGTGTCCTATGGTTAATAACTTACTTTTGATAGTTCTGAATCTCCTCTATTAAGCTAATAATAACCCGTCTGGAACACCGGTGGAGAAGCGAATAAATGTGCCATTTTGGGATATGAAGCGGAAGTGAATGAGTGTGGAATTACTAGGCCGCTCAGAAATTGTTCGGGGCAACATGTACTGCAAAAACAATCGCTGCTTTAATAAATGAGTAAACGGTGTCCATCTTGACAATAGTCGATTTTTAAACATTCCCCCCTAAAACTTCTCAGGTGCAAAATCGGCCACGATTTAGCCGAAGATTTCTTCACTTGCAAGGGCAGTGAGGCAAATGAATTTTCATATAAGCAGCCCTCAGAGGAAAAAACCACTGTTCAGGATAGCAGTGATAGGGGTGGGGGGAGAGGGTGGAAAAGGGGCGATGAAGCACGAGAAGAGGGATGGAGAAGGACGGGGGAGATGTTGCGTTGTTATGCGAAGGAGACGAAAGCAAATACCAGCTAAAAGAAAAACAAGATTACGTTGGAGATTTTGTGTGGAAGGGAACATAGGACTACCACAATGTTCTGAGAAGGTTCTACATATCCTTCCATTGTTGCGATTCCTTTGTGATGTACTTAAGCTCCTTGTTCCACCTCTCTGTGCAGTTGGTCTGAGTCCTCCATGCTGTCACTCCGTTACGATCATCTCAACCTCCTCGTTTCAATTTGTCACGAATCCTCGCGACCGGAGGAGTAATGAGCAATGATATTCAGCACCAAGCAGAACGTTTCCTAAACCTGCCTTGCATAAACAGCAAAAAGACAAAGCTTCTTTTACGTGCATGGGAAATCATTTTGTGTTGGGAGGAGAACGTCGGACTTTCTTCCTTTCTTACACTTCGCCTTTGTCCAAATTCTGATAAAAAGGGTTAACTCGTACAAGTTGATGTCGCATACTGTCTGAACGTTTGGGCACTATCTGTTACAAAGGTGTTTTCATATGCGTCGATGCTGAAAATAAGAACCTCGTTGACGGTAAGAAAAATCTCTTTTTTGCACAAATAAGAGGAAACATTTCGCTCTCAATCTTTCCTTTTTTTTTGTTCATTAAAACATTAATATGCATATTTGCTATTTATTTACCTAACAATGCAGCCTTGTAGTAATACTTCTGCTCAGTGGCGATTAAAGCTGAGGTCCTCAAATAATCGCATTGGAACTGAGAGTGTGTGTCCTATCAAGCAACAGTCGGATATGACCAAGCATAAAATTTCCTTTTCACAGGTTTAAGCGGCACATTCAGCACGCCTGAGAGGCACAATACCACGTAGGATGAGGTGAAAATATGTGCTGTCATGACCACTTGCTGAGGAATCATTCATCAGAAAAGTATTACTGATCGGGAAGACGTCATTCGTAAGCATGAGGTTAAGATGACGCAAACGGCACATACCTCAGATTTGGTGAAGCGAAGACGCTTGCGCAAGAAACACTTCTTAGAAGCCACTGGAACACGCCCTGCGTGAGAACGGAAAGAAGGAACGCACTATAAAATCAAGCGCCGATTAACGAAAGCGATTGGATGGGCCTCGCCTATCCGGTGCTCTCTCACGAACTCACAGCTGCTATAGTAATGCGGAGCGATCGACAGCGCACTCTTTGTGAATTACAGTCAATTTTCTAATGAGCATTGCGAAAATACTCAAAACTAGATAAAAGCACGAAAAGCACAGTTACAACACCCTGATAATTACTTTCCTGAAAAATTAATTCCGATACGGATTTTCTGCCCTCAAATGCAATACCTGTAGGTGGTGCATACTGAAGTCAAGTTGGTGGAATATGTCCTCGACGCCTTTATTTAAACAACGATTTCCTGCACAAGCCAATGTCCGAGCCTTCTGGAAAGGCACTAGAGGCGATCGTGAAGAGTAGTGTCATCTTATCAGAGCCGTCTTTCTCTGGCTTCCTCTACTTTTTTCCTTCACGTTGTTTCATGAGCTACTTCTTGCCCAAGAGGAGTCTATGCTAGTGTTGCATCAGATCGTTATGCGAAATATTCCTCGAATTCGAGTACGGTTGATATACGTGAGTTTGCAACTCAATCGCTATATAAGGATAGAGCAATCCCAGTGAAACATTCGTTAGTCATTTCATTGATATTTTTCCTCCATATTTAGTTCTCACTGCCATCGCTTATTTCTCGTAATTTTTTCAGTGGATGGTGGATTGCGGCTCCGAAGGCATGACGTTGATGATCCTGTGGAACGTAGAAGGAAAGCTGTCGACAGAGTCCCAAAGGCTGTTCGAAAGGTTTCTGCTTTTGATTTGGTGATGACCTCAAATTTACTCTATGACGAAATATAAGTGGTTGGACGATGCGGAGGATATTGCAGAAAGGCAACAATTTCTATGAATGCTTCCATAATTTGCTTCTATTACTTTCTATTACTAACTTCTATTACTATGAGTTGTTCAACATAGGGGCGGAAAAGAATGACAAGGATTTGTGGTTTGGAGTGCGCATCGATATGAACAAGAGCTTTTTTGCTGAGTAATAGAAATCATTGTGAGCTGCGCAAGCGGCCGTTGCATTTCTGCCTCTTGCAGGATGTCGGAAGGATGCCTCTGGCTATCCTGCACGACGATCTCAGAAATGATTCTCGCATTACGGAAAGAAATATTGCAAAATTCTCACCTCATTCCTCGCATTTTTTTAATGTTCTCAGCGGTGTTCATAGCTTGGTTTGATGCTTATTCAGCGCTCCTTTGCACAATGCAAGAAACTTATGTTGCACTTCACTTTCACAGCGCAATTCTTAATTTATGTCGGGGCTGATTTCACCAACTCCCTTTATTTGCTGCTAGAGATAATATGAGACTTGTCGAAAACAGCGTAATCTACATGCTTAATACTGTTCTTTGTTCTGCTCAGAGAAGTGAGAGTACGTTCGATGACAATGAGGAGGATATTACTCTGGCCGTACGAACGTGCGATGGAGAGAATAAGAAGTGTTAGTTACCG
>JAARMF010001017.1:3742-23496 GCA_022844705.1 Toxascaris leonina | reverse complement strand
ACGAGGAAGAATTTCATTTTCATTAGATTTGCATTAGACAGATAGAATTTTATCAGATTACGTTCGGGTGCCATAGTTCGTGTACGAGTCCACAGTTGCAGACGTGATTTGTGTCGACCAAACACGAGTTATCCTCAAATGCAATCCTGACGGGTCGAATTTTATTCATGCGAATCGAATTCCTATTGGTGACAAGGAAAATCAGGTTCGTTCTCTGGCTCTTTTGACTTGACCGTTCTCATAAACTTGCTCGAAACAATTTCGCTGCGTTACTGAACAGATTCTCAATATTTTGAACCCATAAGTAATCAGAGACTTTGACAATCTCTCGAGATCGATTGCTGAGGCTTTTTTCTTCCGGCTCCTGAGAGCATTATAAACAGAATTTTCAGCAGTGCATCCAAAGATCGTCAAGCATATTTCAGTATTCTTGAATCGCGCAGGAACTGAATTCCAAGGATCTTAATAATTGTTGTGTTCCGATACACTAAAGCTGTCATACCACATACTTATTTTAGTATCTCCATTGGTAATTGCCCTAAAATAATAAAAGTTCTTTCCGCTCAAATGGAGCCGAATGCATTTACAGATAATTGTAACGCAATTGCCACTCGAGAACACGGTGAGTCATTTCTGGGAGATGGTATGGCAGGAGAAAGCCGAAGCTGTGTTGCTTATCCTCACCGCGGAGGAGTGGAAAGCTCACGCTGAACGTCTTCAATTAGTTCCTTCGCAATTGTGAGTATGACGTCGTGGAAATATTCAAAAACTGCAATATCACTGTAGTAATAATCTCAGTAGAAACAAGGGCACGTAAAGCGGAATAATGACTCTTGCAGCGGAATATCACCAACAAAGTTCTCTGTAGGGAGCGTTGTAAAGCGACTAGGTGCACCGACGGTCATTGATACCGTCGAATGGTGAAAAATATCCTTTTTAGGCTATCTTTTCTTGCTTTCATTTTGTTGTCCCGAAACTGCGCTGGGCAATTTGTGTAGGGACTTCTTCCAGTAATACATCAATTTAAAAAAGAACCTCTCTCTATAACTGAGTAGGAATGAAATTAGGAGGGGACAGTCATAGCAAAGGAATGAGTTCATGTCCATTCTGACGATCACGAAAATATGGGTTTCTGAGATAATTTGTTATTCGGAGACCCAGTTAAACCAGCAGTCATTGAAGAATTAATGACATAAAATCGGCTAAACAATAAAATCACATTCCATATGAACATTGAAAGAAAGCCATAGTTACTGAACATTTCCAATTAGGGGGTCGAAAAGGAGAGGAAACAATATTGCTCTCGATGAGATATAACTCTTGCAGAAGATGAACTTTCAGCGATACTAAAAGCATACACACGATACCAAAAAATTTCTTAGGGCATCCCTCACCTAAAACATAGATTGTACTTATGTCAACAATGGTGTGGTATACCTGTGGATAAAGGTGAATGCGCGAAGAAGATGCTTAGTGACTTAGATGAACGCCTATTCTGGATGATGCGACGCTTGATGCTGCCATCAGCAAGGCGTATACAACAATGATAATGTAGAGAGTTGGAAAGATATTGTCGTTATTCATCGATGAGGATCAGCATTTTCTACGTTGAATTACGAATAATAAGCACTTCACGCTTGTCGTTGAAAACACTTGAGTTGCACTATTCCAAGGATGCTACGATATTCCACTTCGTCTCTTCAAGGTGCAGTCACACCGACTCCTGAGAAGCTGAATGTTTTGCAGGCGGTGTTTGCATTTCGGCAATATGACGATAACGATGGCATCGCAGATATCCGTGACAAGGAACTGGACCGTCCACGAAATTGGTCTAACCAAACATGGCAAAAGTCGTCGAATTGTATGGCATCACTATTCGGGATGGGAACAAAACAAAGGCGGTGCCGATATACAAACCATTTGGAAAATTTACTCCTCATTACGGTATAGAATATTTCTAGTCGGTTTCTGGTCAATTGCATACATCAGGCATAGTGAACGAATCCTTGTTTTCGTGAAATGAGGGAATACTGAAGTAAAACCCTCAGAAATAAAGGAATAAGCAAACTTTATAGAAGTGCCGAAAGAGGTGGATAGATGCCATTTTTCAGCAAGAGAGAAATATGCAACATATGCAGTGAGGACGGTGCTCGTGCTCCCTATCATTGTACCAACGTCTGTCGCATCCGAAACAGTTCGTGCACTCCGCTTACATGCTTGACTGCCATGGCCAGAGAATCTATAATTTAGTGCAAATCCACATTAAGGTGCAGGGGACTGGGAAAGACCCGTCAGCATTACCACGTGGAACAAATGTCTTTGGCCAAGATCGCCGTTCAATTCCCTTATAAGGGTGAAATATGTTTGATTCGAATGGATGCTTTGCCTCGAAATTTTCGCAAATAGTAATGCGCCCCTGAGTTCCTCTAATGGCAGCGCTTCCTTCGTCGAATGTGAGGAAAGAAGTAGAGTAAACTCGTTCGTCGCTAAATAAGTAGAATAACTAGGCTGCAACCAGAAAAGAATTAAAAATTGGAATTACAATCATGTGTTATATTATTCACAGCCATAAGACGCGTTTAATTAAGGAATCCACTTCTTGCGGGCTGGGATACAGCGACCAGTAGTAGGTCATGAATGGAATGTAGTCTGAAAAAGTAGCAGAGGCATTTATCCTCCGAACTTTCCTCGGTAAAGGATTCCACAAAATTTCAGTCCAAATGAAATGTAATTTTGTCGTATTTGCCTCGATCTTTACCTCATTGCATCGTCTTTTAACTCAGTTCAGTGTTTATTGCTTTTACGCATCAATCAAATAGCTGAGTAATTATTGAGTAACAAAAAATGGATAGCAAAACATTCCCTCAACATTCTAAGCAACCAGTGAGTGAAGGATTCATTCGCGTTCGGTCCACTTTCAGTCACGAGATGTTGCAAGCATCCAAAAGATTGCTTAGATGCTTGCATTTCTATTTTTATGGACACCTGAGAAAGTTTCATGAAATAACCATTTTCTAGAAAACTTCGAAGGCCGCTGATTTGTATGAGTATGGCAGGAGTCGGAAGAGCCGGTACGTATGCTGCATTGGAGGTGCGTCTGTTATTGCATTATCCGGGAGGCTCTTTCTTCATGAATTTCATCCTGTAGCCGATGAACGCAAAATGGCTGCGAGAAATCCAATCAACATTTTGTCTCTTTGAAGAGTTTTAACAAATGCTTTTTGTTCTTCAAAAATTCTCGTACAATGATAGCCATGCAATCTTCTCGTCATATGAAACATTGCTGAGATATTATTTGATGGCGCAAGAGGATTATGACACGCATGGCGCTGCATGCATAGGGAGGCTGAAGGGTACTTACCTAACAGGATGTCACTCACCCACCGGCGCTCGGAGATGGGATTTGCGACTTGACCACATAGCACTTTCGGAAACGTTTCATGANGATGGGATTTGCGACTTGACCACATACCACTTTCGGAAACGTTTCATGACAATGATGCCGTCAAAGTCAAGGATAACAGTACTCCAGATAAATCGCAAAGATATTTCCAATGAAAACAATTCCAATTAATTTCTAAAACATCTTTGAATCATACGAACAGCGATTTCAGTGGGCACATGCAATGCACCACGATAGATATCGACGTACAATGAACATAGAAGAATGTGTGAAGAGAGTTCGCGAGTATCGAATGCACAGTGTGCAGAGTTTATCTCAATTCGAGTACATTTATATGCTCATGCTTAGACATATCTTCTTAGTCCAGGTACCGTCAATAATTTTTTTGATTATTTCCAATTTAGGTATTCACTTATGGCTTTTTTGTATTCAACAAACTTCAGAATGTGATTGAACCCGAAAGCAGAAGCTTTCACATCGTAGCCGAAGATTTCTTTAAAATCACCTGCTGAGGTTGTCCCTGAGCCTCATATCCAGAATGATTGCGTGTCATATATTCCATACATTTTTTTTTCTTTCATTTCAAAGACGATTGCCGAAGATCATGCCGCTGGTGGATTAAGTACAGGGTTCCTTGCATTATGAGAGAAACTGATAACAAAGTGGACTTTAATGCCTGAGTCCATTAAGATTCACACTTTTCCTCCGTGCTTATCGAATAAGTTGGCTGATCAAGTTTCTCGATCAGCATTTTACGAAACGACAGCCGCCATTTGCATTTCTCGAAAATATGTGCTTTCGTTTAGGTTTACTAAATGTTTGTTCTATTCTGTCCGCAAAGATCTTTTCACTTGAATGAATTTATATTCTCACCCAAAGAATTCTGCAAAGAGGAAGGAAGCGAAAGCGCATAGAAAGTGATCCTACACAGGCGTATAATTAATTTGTGCGTGGAAACCATGCATATTCTATAGCGACCACAAACCTTTTGAACGATATTTATAAGCCATCGAACTCTTCGGCTCATGTACTGTTGAGCTGAAAATGCTATTAGTGCTTGTAGATTGAAAAGCAAAATGATAGCATTGATTCTACTCGTCCAATAAAACCCGCTAGCGTCTGCAATACGGATTGATAGCTAAAAACTTGGAAGACATTTACAATGCGCCTGTCGTAAAGCATGAATAACTAATGCTTAGAGCATTGTTCATATGCAACTAAATTTAAAGAGCTCATATAATTTGTGGATTCGCAACTATCCAGAAACAAAAATGAAATAGTGATACATCGTCAACGTGCCCAAAGTGATACATCGTCAACGTGCCCAACCTATGGTTTTCTATGTTGAGAGATTTTTTGAACTCCGAATGTAAAGCGCTCACTTCTATTGATCATTGTTTCCCGTCGTAGTTTTTGATGCTATTCTCGACGCAATTCTTTAGTCTAATTGAAAGTCATCGATTGCAGCACAAAATCACAACAATAGTTTTAATTGGCGCATTTGCAGAAAATTAGAGATGACTATCTGAGCAATCCAACATTGCAAAGAGATCTTGGCAAATGTATCGAAGTTGAGAAGCACTATTTTCAAGAGAACACGAAGGAAGGTGACGATGAAGCGGAAATGACTCTGAGATGCTTTTGATGTTACCCCGCTTAATCATGCAATTGATGATTATCTCGAATCATTTGTTACTACCCCTCGCTTTGTTACCAATCTCTTTCAGCTTTCAGAACGGTCGAATAATTTCTATAATATTTAAAACATTTTGAGGACTTATTGAATGGCATTTGTAATCTAAAGTAATATATTAATGTCTCATATGCGGAAATTGGCAATAAATTCATTTTTTTATGATAGCAATATGAATTAGGTCAATTTGGCACAAACGCCGAGACTGTCGAGTCTGTAAAAGTAATTGCCAGTGGGACAGGTATGCAAAAGGCTAGGGCGATAAATGCGGTCATCTATAGGCTTAACGCAGAGAGTGCATTGAATGCCCTTGAGTGCATTTCTTTAAAATCTCATTGGACTTCTCAGTTATCCTCAATACCTTTCGAGCGCCTGAAATATTGCTTCCTCTTAGGTTCTACAAGATTGCACATCAATTGTAAGTAGCCCATTTATTTATGCTCTCTACACGAAAGTGGGCATTCGAACCAAACTGCATTGGTATATTTGTTTAACGAACTGATTTGGAACAACTTCCATGGGGCAAGTTTCTATAGCTAACAGAAGGAGCTGCCACGTGGTGAGTTCTCTTCGTCGATGTGCTGCACAAAAATTCATGGCCACAAACGTTCGCCAGAAATTTTTCCCTTGATGCAGCGTAGCGGACTTCTGAAAGGATCACTCGTAACAATCGGTGTCTCAGTAAGTCGATAGCACCCTAGTAGCTTATGCGTTCGTTCATTTCTCATTATGCTGCTGGAATTCTGCGGGTTTAGTTTCGGTTGATTGAAGTCGTCTCCTCTCAAGAAACCGCTTTGTGCACGGCCATACTCGGCATAATATAACATTTTCCCTATACCTCCCCAGTTTATGTATTCAGTGGAACAAACATATGCGTCAGATACAGACTAAGGGATATGGATGATCGCTCACTGCAAAGTAGCCAAGAAATGAGCTCAGATGCTGAGGAATGCTACGATGCATAACAATTTGTCGCTAGAAGGCTCCAGAGCTGATCCCACGCATCTCTATTCCTCACTAAAAGTATAGATCGATCTCGGCCTACAGCTCTGCATAAACTTGTGGAGAACCATTGATCTGCAAGTAAATGGGCTGCGGATCGATGGATACCCTCAGGCATAAGAAACCCAATTTGCTCATAAGACAAGTCCTAGTGATCGCTGGACGAAGCCATACAAAATATGCAAACGGCAGCTAACAAAAAGCTGGACGGCGGAGCTTCAATTACTTACATGTGTATTTGAGCGAATATACGAATGCATACAAGCATAGTCGAGCGAAGGAAGTGGGATAAAGTGCAAGTAGCTGGTGGCGTTTTGGATGTGCGACGTTTCAACTTCACGTCTGAACGACGTTTCCATTCGTGGAAGACTTAAAGTTTAGCCATGGATGTCACTTTTCTTATGACTGTCATCTGTATGAACTGTTATTGCTGCTGTCTGTGTTCTCTGCTTAACGGTTCTTCATTCTCAGACCAACGTCGGTAGCTGTCCACACAGCAGTTGTAGCTCATTGTTTCCCTCCATCTCCCGATTCTTGTGTTGATTGGATGGTGGATTCACACCCTTCCAATTCAAATCACTTAACTTGAGCCTCAACATCCACATCTTATGTTTCTTTCCAGCTATATGTTTAGTCTTTCATTTCATAGCGATACATCAGCGCACAATTTTGCACTGTCTTATATCTACGCCTCTCAGATTTCTGTAGATCCCTCTCCTATGCTCGTCATCCACTCTCCTCTGCTTGCATCTCTCTTCACACTAGCAAGCGCTCTGTCGGAGATGAAAAGCAAATATCTCGCACACCTCACATGGGTTGTTAGCTTTCAAACTCACGCTTTACGTGGCTAAGAATTTCAGCCACATGCGCGCATTGCTGTCACATCATTCTCACTTATTTCAGTGCCTATAATCAAAGCTGTCAACACCTTCACTCAGCGAAGTGTGCTGGTGTGGGAAGTTATTCGAATGGATCAAATTTTTCCGGAATTTTCACATCAAAATATTTATGCATAAAGAAAAATCGAATGAAGATAGTCATACCTGCAGAAAAAAATCTATTCTTTTCTCAAAATAGTGTTCAATGAAGAAAATTTAGTAGTTGCGTTTAGATGAGCCGAGCTCTAAACAATTCAGCTTTGGTTGATTTGCTCAAAAGACTCGTATTAAGCGAACAAAGTTCTAATCATTAAATCACTCTTTTTCTCCGAGTGATATGCCTCATTTTTAATAAGGACTTTATTGGAGGATTTGTTTGAGAAGTTTTTCGAGGAGAGACTGTGGTGGAGGTGGGTGGAGGGGTAAAATAACGGAGCAGTTCCATTGAAGAGACATTTTTTGGTGATCAGTTCATCGTCCTTTACGTCCTATTTGACGCTCATATATTCTTCTTTATACAAATAGCTGTAATATTTGTCAGATGGCGATGACTTTTTTAAATAACGCAATGTTTTCTAGCGAATTTTGGTGATATTTTGGGGCATGACATGGGGCATGACATCGACCACTTGTTGGCAACAAATATTGCAGCATTTTGGATAATAGTTGCAAGCTGAGATGCTGTAATACCCCAACTCTTCACTTCAATACAAAATAAGCTATGAAATTTCAATCGACATCTACGAATATTTTAAGAACACACATAACGATAACGTCATCGTGCTGTTATGAAAAGATTCCATATGAATTCTGCTTGATGGGGAAGGAAGATATTCTTTGAAAAGCTTGTTGAATGATGAGTTGAAGTAGGGAACTCCTGAAAAAGTTTCGTCCGTGGAAACGACTCTCTCGTCACTGATGAAATAAACCAGTTTATAATTAAATTCGACCACATTATCGTCCATCATTTCTTCAAATGGCGTAGAAATTATGGCCATCTTCATTAAAATAATCATATGTACAAAACATCTTAACGACCATTATGTTGGAATGTGCTTTTTAGTCTTTTTGAGTGGTCGGTTATTGAGATGCGATATTCGAATAGCGGGTATCATTTTAACTACCTTCTAAACAATAGTAGTATACCTTTAGTAGTATAATAATGACAATGCGTCGTCGCTCACTTTAACATTGAAGACGTTTTAAAAATCACGAAATATATGAAAGGTCCCATCCGAAGTCTTTCGAGTTGTCGTCTATTTCATCCTGAACGAAACGTTTTTTTTTTCGATTCCCGTTCATCCTTCACCTCTTCCCTATGGCATTTCGAGCGGAAGAATCAATCGAATTTCTCCTTATGATAAGGAATGTGGTAAACAGAGCTCTCGTTTAAAAAATTTCGCATACAGCAACAAGTTTCAAAAAAAAATCGAAAATCAATTACCATGAATGCATTTGATCATACCAAGATTATTCAGCAATCTCGCAAATTCTCGGAAACGAGTCATTTTACGTATGTGGTTGCCTTATAATCTCAAGTATGGAAAATTTTCAAAAATCTCTTCTCAAATTTTTCGCACACACCATATGCAAACACAGCTGCTTCATTTCTACCTGCAGACTATATTCTTATAGATTCTACTCTGAACTTTGTGGTTATTTATTTCGGTCGATCGAATTACTAGCATTCACAATAGCATATATAAAGCTGTAGATGAGCGTTTCAACTGCATNGTCGATCGAATTACTAGCATTCACAACAGCATATATAAAGATGAGCGTTTCAACTGCACTTTTTATGCGCAATTTATACACTGAAACAAATTCTAAAGTTGTGTGATATTATAGATGTAAAATGTGGAATAGCATTGTTGCACTTTTGTCAATCAAACGTTCGAGTGCACCAACTCCGAGTGTTGTTGAATAACCAACGATACGTATAAAGAACCCTTATAATGTCCAATCACTTCCGGTCTCCTCGTTTTCTCTTTCGTTTTCTTGTTTTTATTGCACTGAAATGAAAATTTTATTGCTCTTGTGGAATGCAGTTATTCGTTCATCATATATACGAAACTTTTAGTATATATGCTTTCGAGGAATGCAAATGAATTTATGCAGTTTTGCTGTGACTCTCAATTGTATTGAATCCGCCCAGAAGAATGTCCACTAAGAATGCAGCTTGACGAGAATTTATTTTACACGAAACGGTCATGTGCTCAGAATATGGCAAACAGTGAGGAATTGTATATGTGCCGCAGAAAAACGAAATATCTTCTAAATGTGCGAAGCGTCGATGCATCAATATAAGCCGAAATTTTTCTAATGGTCTCTCATTGCAACGACGCAAAGGAGAGTGAAGACTAAGCGAGAAGTTTCGAGTTATTTGTGAAGTGCGTTGAGGAGAGTTGATTACAAGAGTGCAGTTAAGAAGTGAATATCGCAAATTTGTACGAAAGAAACACATCGAAAGCGCTAAACTTTCGGTGTCTTTAGCGTTTATTGCTTTCAATTGAAAGGTGATCCGAATTTAGAATCATTACAAATGAACATGAAGAATAAAATGAGCACGCACTGAAACCCTTGGAAAATGGAAGGCGTATAGCTGTATCGCCGGAGGCATAAACTTAATCATCAGTTACTCTTTGGTGTCAAAAAACTTCCGCGACGAATGATGAGCAGGTAAGAATTTCCAGTAGGCAGAACGAAAAAAACAATGAAAGGATTCAGTTTTATTGCATGGATAGGGTTCCTGAATTGGGGAGGGGAGGGAGAAGTGGGTGGGGGAGGAACATATTATGACAAGACAAAATATGAGCAAAAATTTGTAGCACTTGAGGAGAAGACATTTCTATTAGCTTAGATGAATGTGTTTATTTTCTTGATGAAGAAAAAACAACGAATTACTAAAGAAATGCATCAAATTCGAGGAAAATCTCTCAAATCAGGAGGAAGGTGATAAAAGACATTATCGATCCATTAAACTTTACCCTTACAATACATTTCATCAACAAGATTTCCTTTTTCGATAATATTACAGAAAGAAAAGCAAAGGGATTATAAGAAATGTTTTGAATATCGAACTGTGTTGTCATCAAATGATAAGAGATGAATGCAACAACACGAAAAGAATACACGAAAACGAAGTGGGGAAGATGCGTGTAGCCATATTAATAAGTGGATTAGTTGAAATTCGGTGGACGGATGATGGACGAAAAAATTACTGAATAACTCAGCCATTCTCAGTTTCAAATGACGATTCTCATAATTTCTCTTTCATTAGAAACGTTCCCTCTCTTTCACCTCCCAACTTAGCAGTTGGACACTCCATATATCTGCTTCTAAGCAGTTCCTCCCGCCTTCTCCACCACCCTCCTTTTCCTTGCGTCTTCACTTCAAGCATACGACTCTTTAAATTTGCTGAGCTTTTTTCATGTGCATACCAATATCAGTCGACTTCTTCGATCTTGGGCCCTCTCGAATACTGCTGCGAGTTGGATGCATTCGGGCGATGAAGTTTTGTCATGATCGGCTGACAGGTCGATTGCAACTCACGAAGGCGATATTCATATTCGCATTTTTCTGCCAGCTGATTGGCGTCAATCCAGCGAATCGTTTCTTCACAAGCCGATGATGCCTTCAATAGTCCCTCTAGCTTAGATTCTAGCTCTAATATTATTAGTCTTAAGAAGCAATTTATCTCTAAACTCTAAAATTCGCTACATAAATTTCAGAGCGATATTCCAGAGCTTTTTGATTGAATGATCACTTGATCACTTGATTGACCGGACTGTCGAACGTCGATGACGCTGCCGGTCACAATGCGCTTCCATTAGGGTACTGAGGCCCGTGGTTTTGCATTGTTGTAGCCAATAAGTGACGCCACCCCGCTGGCCAGGCGAGCAGGCAACTTATATATATGTATATATATATATATATATATATATTCATATATATTCAGTTCGGAGTTTCGGTTATTCGGAGTTTCCTTCTCCTAGCCTTTCTTCTTCCACGAAGTACCTGCAAGGCAGCAGGGGCTGCGATCTTTTTCGGCGGATCGTACTCGCCGTGATGCGAAACCGTCATTGGGTAATGTGACCATTTTTTAAGTGTTGGCGCGCCACCGCCAACACCAGTCACACCCTGATGAATTTCGCCGTCGGTTGGTTCACGCCTGCTTATTCTGCATATTCGCAGGCGACCGTCATATCTGACGGTCCTTCGCGACCCTTCCACCGCATCGAGCTGAGCGGTATGAAACCGACCGCTCAGCAGCCGCCCAACGACACAGACCCTTGATTGAATGAACTGCTTGAAAAGCTCATTCACGATTGTTAGAGAATCATGAGGACTATTCACCTCGTATCTACTTAAACCAGAGAAAAAATTGTTCGTCTTGCCGAATTCATTATTTCTCTGACAATCTAGCTGCTTGACCTTTTTGCTTCGATTTTTGCGCGCTGAAGAACAAGGAACCAATCATCGAGATAGTTATCATTACATTTTAGTCTTCAAATTTGGAATATTTTTATCAAAAAGTAAAGGATAGAGAAAAGTGTTGCTTGCACATTGCTCAACTGACCAGTTTTAACCAAAACATTGAACATTTTTCTTCTCCTAAAAAATACAGCTTTCCTAAAGCTTAACATCACAGCTGCACTCGTAATAGATGGGCGTTTCTGCTAAACGTGAAGTGTTTTTCTCGCAAATGGATAAGCATTTGTGATTATTGCATAATGTGAGTTTTTCTCTCCCATTCAATAATATTTCAATGAAGTCATGACTTTGTGGGCAATAATTTAGTTGCATTGAATGGAGCGAGCACATCAGGTTGCCTATAATAACTTCCCTTGGATTCGATATGCTTTATGGCCACTACAATGCATGATACTCAGTGTCGTAATTCAGAAGGTATAAAAATTTGCGAATTATCTGCACCCTCAAGCGGTATGATGGAGATTCATTCATAAATAAAGCAAAAATCACATTTCATAGGGTTTCGATTGTAGTTAGCAGAAGAGAAAGAAACCAGCAACACTCCACTTCCGGTTGCCCTATGGAGTTTTCCCTCTCATATGTACGAAATGCTACAAATAATATGTGTTTACATCATCGTAACAATGAAGGGTCGCATTCTTCTCGCGTCATAAATTTTGCTCTTTATTCCATTCTGTTTTTTTTTCAATCATGCATAATTAATTTGTTATTCACGAGCTCTTGTGTGGATCCCTTTATATTCCATACCTTTTGACGATCGCCGCTATCCAGTCGATCACCATAATCACTGAGTGCCTGTCGGATTTGATAGGTGTAAGTTTCAAGTGCATTCTTCGATGCAACTCGTTCCTTTGCCTCGTTGTCCTCACGTTCGAAACGCTTTGCATCGTTTAACATGCGGTCGATTTCCGCCTGACTGAGACGTCCTTTCTCGTTCTTGATCTGAATCTGATTCGATCGGCCGGTTGACTTATCGACGGCGGTCACGTTCAAAATACCGTTGGCATCGATGTCGAAGGTGACCTCAATCTGTGGTACTCCTCGAGGTGCAGGTGGAATTCCCATCAAATCAAATGTGCCCAGTTTGTTATTGTCGCGTGTCATTGCACGTTCGCCTTCGAAAACCTTAAGCTGAGTAGATTAGCAAATGCAACTCGTTGTATTTTAATCATCGCTAGCTTTAGTTCACCAAATTTTTACACATTATAAGCCTATTCTCTTGTTCGATTCAAATAGGATTTAGAGATCACCTTAACAGCGAGTCGCAGTTACCTGAGCTTTTTTTTGAATTTTGAAGAAATATGTGCATCGCTTCCCCAATACATACATTTCAGCTAAATTTCATTGCAATAAAGTTCAGTAGTCGAAATGAGCTTTTTGCACGATGCAGTTCCTAGCCAGAGAGGATGTTCTAAGCAAGCATTCCAAAATAGCAGACTAGAAACAAACTTCGGCTTGAAAAATGGAGAAAATTGCAAAACTGTCCATTTCTTAGTCATGTGATAAACTCGGCTCAATAAACACAGCAAACATCGCATAAAAGAGTGCATGACTTACAAAAATGCCAGAAAGAAACGTGCAAGTTTCTGAATATGTGGGAGCGTTCTGGATACATCAGTATAATGAGGTCAAGGGTTTTATTGTACTCGCATGCGCTATTTAGAGGTGATTTCAAAGCGTTCTACTTTGTTACACACATTGCTTTACACATTGCACTATCTATATACAAATCTTATTTGTATATAGATAGTGCAATGTGTAAAGCATTTACATATCATTTGCGTCTTATNTATTTATTTATTTATTTATTTATTTATTTATTTATTTATATTTATATTTATATTTATATTTATGTTTATATTTATATTTATATATAAGAGGTAAGTGATAAAATACATTCCATCTCCGGACTCACTACACCTATTGTCAACTGTGTCCTCATTTCTTTCCAGGGTTATATGTAGAGCTTCATCCTTCCGTAAACGTTCAAAATTTACATTTTCCGTCTATATTTCTCTTTATGCATACAACTACGCTAGCATCAATATTTTTATGTGGATACAAAGATACTTATAGATATTCAAATGTACACGGCAGTTTACGAAAGAGATTCCAAGGAACACATAATTGCGATTAGTAAAGAAGCGAGGCATTGATTGACAACAAGTGCGGTGTTGTGAATGAATGGAATAATGATGATGGATGTTATTCAGCAAATTTTTGAACATCTTTTAATGCTATTAAATCTTGTCCTCACATGATTTTGTAACGATGCCTATGTTGTTTATTTTTGAAAGAAGTGATATAGCAAAGCAAATCAAGAGAAGTTTCTTAAGGAATGTCTTCGACACCCTGTAGGAATGATATTTCATCCCTCCAGGCTCAAGCGCATCAACGTTCATATACTCAAGCCTCCCGGTGTGAATGCTTCTTGACAGCTGACATCTCGTAAAGACTAATCTCCTAAAAAATCGTTGCCCATCCTTTTTCTTCCTCAAAAGTACCACATTTGAGATCAATTCCAGACTCTAATATGTGATGCAAATATCATTTCGAACGCAAAAGGATTTTGCAACTTCAGAGCATATCCACGAAGCGCCGAGATTTATGAAGCATCTGACTAACCAAAATGGCGATATATAAGTTGCACTTCAATTCAGAGTCAATAAAGAACCAAGTCATCAATGCTATCAAAGTCTGGCATCAGAACGTTATTAATTCAATGTTCGTCTATAGAAATTCCAGAAAGCGCAAGAATGCGGATAGTGGAGTAGTTCTGAATAGATGAGGATAAAAATCATTGTGTAGGCCAAGGAAAAATCCAATCAAGACACAGTCGTACATTATGTGCTGATTAGCTTTGTTTGCGTAGCTGATGCACGATTTGACGTCATCCGCAAATACTTGAGCCACAACGTTTCGTGGTAAACAATATGATAGATTATTTATATATTGTAAAAAGAAAATCGGCTCGCAAACGTTCCTCCAAGGGACTGCATTATGGGATACAGAATTGCCTCGAAAACTGGCTCTTCGCAACGTGTTACTATCGAGACAACCTCGATCCATTACAACAATTCTCCACAAGCACCACTGGAATTAATTCCTATCGTTAGAAAAGAGATGGGAACGCGACAAAAATCTTTTGCAGGTCAATGTAGATGCTGCAATGAGCAGTATTTTTCTTGCCTGGTTCCTCTAATTCAATGCTGCAACGAAGGAAGTAGCTGGGAGGAGGTTGGACCGAGTGGAACTAAATCAATTTGCTTTTATGATATGACATCGTTGCATTGCAGATATGGAAAGGATGGCGCGACATAGGATACACCTCAGCACCAATTTGTGGTGTTATTATGGGCATTTTCTTCGAGAAATAGGAATAACCGGTGGCCTTTTTCTGTGTTCCAGTAGGACATCTGAATTCATTGGTTGTCTAAATCGGCGAATTGAAAGAGAGAGCGTTCATGAGAAGGAAATGAAGAAGGAAATAAGGTGCAAAGAGTGGTTAAGGGGTGACATACAAACTGTTTAATTTCAAGCGACTCGATCGGTTGTATCAGTGATTCTCTTCTCCGTAAGTGAGGGCAAATCGTTTGAGCAGTCCGAGAAACGATTAGGAAACACATGCTACTTAATATTTCACTCAATGCAAATCAATTGCCCTACTCACTACCTAAACAAGTTAGCACAGATGCGCAGGTTTAAGCACAGCTATCTTCTGAAAAGAGCACCCCTCTCTTGTGCATTCATAGTCCTAATTTTCCATTTGGTGAATGCTAGCTAACAAAAGTTCAAGTTTCAACCTGAATGCTAACGCCTTGTTGATTATCTGAGAATGTTGTGAACATCTTCGTCGCTTTCGTCGGTATCCGTGAATTGCGATCGATGAGGTTCGTCATAACACCACCGGCCGTTTCAATACCGAGCGAAAGGGGTGCGACATCAACAAGCAATACATCCTTCACTGTTTTATCCTGAACACCCGAAAGAATAGCCGCTTGAACAGCCGCTCCATATGCGACTGCCTCATCGGGGTTTATCGAATGATTCAGTTCCTTGCCGTTGAAGAACTCAGCTAGCATTTTTTGCACCTTGGGAATTCGGGTTGAACCACCCACCAGAATCACTTCATCAATCTGGCGCTTATCCAGATGGGCATCGGTGATTGCTCTAGCAACCGGTTCGAGAGTCTTACGGAAAAGATCGATACATAGTTCTTCGAAACGTGCTCTTGAAATTTTTGAGTTCATGTCCACTCCTTCGTAAAGACTGTCTACCTCGACAACAGCCTCCGCTGAACTGGACAAGGTACGTTTAGCACGCTCACAGGCTGTGCGAAGACGCCTTAGTGATCGAGGACTTCGTGATATATCCTTGCCAGTCTTACGTTTAAACTCATCGATAAAGAATTTCACCATGCGATCATCGAAATCCTCTCCACCGAGATGTGTGTCACCAGCCGTTGACTTCACCTCAAACAACGAACCTTCGGCAATCGAGAGAATTGAAACGTCGAATGTACCACCGCCTAGATCAAAGATGAGCACATTTTGATCACCACTCAATTTCTTGTCGAGACCATAGGCAAGCGCAGCCGCTGTAGGTTCGTTGATGATCCGCAACACATTCAGGCCGGCAATCGTACCAGCATCTTTTGTGGCTTGACGCTGGCTGTCGTTGAAATATGCTGGCACCGTTATGACAGCTTCTCTCACAGAACGACCAAGGAAAGCTTCAGCTGTCTCCTTCATTTTCACGAGAATCATCGATGAGATCTCCTCCGGAGTGAAAACTCGTTTCTCGCCTTTGAACTCCACTTGTACAGCCGGTTTGCCGCCTTTGGAAACGATTTTGAATGGCCAATGACGCATATCTTCCTGCACTTTAGGGTCGTCCATTTTGCGGCCTATGATGCGTTTTGCATCGAATACCGTATTTTCCGGGTTTCGAGCTACTTGATCGTAAGCGGGATTGCCGATTAAGCGTTCGCTCTCTGTAAAGGCCACATAAGACGGGGTTGTCTTATTGCCTTGATCATTGGCAATTATTTCCACTTTGCCGTATTGGAACACTCCAACGCAACTGTAAGTAGTGCCCAAATCGATCCCTACAGCTGAACTGCTTGACATCTTTCTAGTACTCCAGTTTAGCTCGTAGAAAACTTTGATGCGTCGCAGTTGCAGTACCTCGTTTCAGCAGAATATCTGCATAAATGAAATGGTTGCAGGAGAGCGGAACGTGCTGAATATGCGCTCTGCGTAATCAACCACTTTTCGGAATATTAGTGAATGAATAAAAAGAACAGTTGAGAGTTCCTTGAAGAATACTCCAATGCCTATTGGCGATGAAAGTAGTCGACTTGCTCACGACAACAAAATGGTGATGAAGCAGAGAGTATGGGAAATAGAAAGGTGTGGTGAATCTCTCACTGCATCGGCACGCTGCTCTTGATGCTGCGCTTGATCAGGAAGTATCGACAAGGCGCGGCTTGTAAAATACCTGCACTGCCACACGCTGTGTGCAAGTGTTTATTATTTTGAAGTGCGCTCCTGCTTATTCATTCATTGTGCGTTTTGTCAGCCTCACTCGCCTTAATGTTTTCTTTCATTTCTGTTAACCTCTGGCAGTAAGTTGCACTCAGCATCTCGTCTCTCTGAGCAACAAACCACCCACCTATTGCCGAATGTTCGAGAAATCACGATTTGCGATTATTTTCGCATTGCAAAACGCAATCTCATTGCGAGAATGTGCAAACATTTGTTGAACGTCATTCGGGCAAATGGCAATTGCTTGCGAGGTTTGTGTGAGTCAGAAAATGCCGCACATTTTAGCAATCGAAAGAGCAACGAACAGCATTGTGAGAGCGCATAGTCAGCTGAGCCGACAAAAGAGGCCTTATTGCAGTTCTCTTCTACAGCTATGCAGCTTGGAATTTTTTCATTCCTCTTCAGATTATTTGGTGCGATAATAACACTGCAACACCACTGCCTCAATACTCGCAAATTTAAAGAATCATAAAGGGCTTCGCGGGATGGTTTTGGAACGTTCAAAAAATCGAAAAAAAAAAGAAAAAGTGCAAACTTTAAAATTAAATGAACAGCTACTAGAATACAAAGTAATCAATCCGGTGTGGATCTTCCTGTATTCCTGAGGGAATTTCGCGTCACTGAAATCCAGATTTTCACTGCACGAACTCAGCTGATTTTGAGAGGTGGCACTTCTCAACGCTGAAGCTCTATAGTAATTGTGTCAGTTTTTAGTGCGAAGCAATCGTTGCTGCATCTTTTGCTGACAGATATCATGATATGTTTCCATAATAAAGCAGCATTGAGATTTTAATGGGGCACAACATTTTTCAGGATTCGTATTCATCCTTTCAAGCTTGCGCAGTGTTCGAAGATTTTGAAATTCTCGGATTTCACTTAACCGTTTCAGGCTGGAGCCAATTTTATCTTCAAAGCATGCATTTAGGACGGCTTGCTCATCTTTTTTTTTTACTTCTGATTCCTTCTCTTCACGAAATTTATTAAAATGTCTTTTAGCTTCTGAAAATATGCAACGTTGCATTGCAAATACGTGCAATTACAAGGCAAAGTTTATTTGGTACACTCAGCGTGAAACACGCACAAAATGAGCTAATAGAGGCAATTAATTCCTTTCATTGCATCGAAGCTTTCCTCATCGCCTTCACTTGCACCCTTCGTGAATTGCATACCAAAGTTGCAGCAATTACATCATCCAACATATTTCTAAACTTCATTCGCTGACCCAATTGGTTTAAACTGCATCATTATGAGTTCCACAAACAGCTGTTTTAGTGCGATTTGGCAAAGCGCCACATCCATCACAAGAGATGTCGATGTTCCATAAATTCATCTTTTTTGGATGATTCTTTTGCAAATTTTGCTGAATTCTTAGTTGTCGGTTTTTTTTTTTCAGCACCGATCGCTTCATGAACACTTTGTGTAGCCAAGTTTCCTCCCAAAATCGGAAGTGGAAGGATGACGGCGAGTAGTCCGCGTATCATTCGAATAGTCACAAGGGTCAAGAGCAAAGCTTCCTTGGCGATTTACTGATGTGGATGATGTTCGTCGCGCAGTTTCGGCTATTTTTCCGTGAACGCCCTCGCTTTATTTTCAGCTATGTTTGGTTCATTGCATTCTCCATCTGGAGCGCTGTTTTGCTCTTCGGCAAACTGCTAGCTCCGTTTTGCAGATATGAGCAAAGATCCGCCGTGAGCAATGCTCTCAGGACAATCACATTAGCTTTGTTTATTTCAACCACTGAAATGAAAACTATATGGGACATCGTCTGCTTGTATGACTACTGTCTCAGCAACAGCATTCATTGAGGTCGAAAATATGAAAAACCAACAGAGGTAGACGGGAGAAGAAGAGGGCGGCACTTTAGCGGTTTCTTTGTCTGCTTTTCTTTGTGCTAATTTATGGATTATACAGGTTTCCACTCTATAGCTTAACATGCCGAATATATTTCCGTCCTTTTCTTTGATTTGAGGCTGAACGATTCTTTCGTTCGTAAGATTCCTTTCCTCCATGATTCCGATTGTATGAGTCTAAGTTGGAAGCTTTCTTCGTAGAAGCGCAATGAAAACATCCCATTTTGGCAATACTGCTAAATTGAGGCTATTCACAAGCAGAAAATTCAACGAATTTCGACATATAAAGTATTTATGATAAATTTGGCATATTTTTAGCGTCTCCGTTCCATCTATTTGTTATGATCGCATTTACAATTCTCCATTCCTCATAGTTATTTCACGATGAAACGATAGAGTGCTAATTAAAACTTAATAAAGCATTTTTTATAATAGTCTTTGCTTTACATGATTACTAACGAATTTTGATGAGAAGTAAATTCTAATCGTCGTTGATGTAGTTGACACAACGTCAATTTTGAAGTAACTAAGCAGTTTATTGATCGACATTTCTCTTAATATAAACTCATTTATTCGATTTAATTCTTTTTTTTTTCATTGTGTAATGAAATTACATTCCAACAATTAAGGATACATTTGAGGCAATTCTCTATATAATATTTTTTATGTCGACTGTTCGCTTAGCAAATTAGTTAAGTTTCTATCAATATTGACGCATCTGCAAACATTTTTCACTTCGATTTTAAAGGTTTCGCGAGTGAAATTTCGTAGAATTTGAAAGTGGTGACATTTTGCGATCGAAAATCATTTAGAGAGAAAAATGTGTAAGTGTAGGAAAAGAGAAATTCTCACCCTCTCTTCCCTCCCTCCTCCCCTCCCCCCCCCCCC
>JAARMF010001016.1:5978-18341 GCA_022844705.1 Toxascaris leonina | reverse complement strand
TCTTCGTTTTTTTGCTGCGTCCGTAACATTCTTGCGCCGTTCGTTTTTGCACCTCTTTGATCGAATTGTTCATTTATTTCCGCACTTCAAAAAGTGCGAGAAATTCAATCAAATAAATCCAAAAATTTTATTCCACCTTTCACTCCGATAAAAGGCCTCATTGTGGAATTCGTCTCGATTTCCGCCTATTTAAATAAACATTCCTATCGAGAAAGTACATCTACAATATAATTGCTACGATCGTTTCTAATGAGCTAGTTATATTCTTTAGGGAATGGCAAGATATTCAACAAAATCGAAGAAACATTGACGCAAACGGATAGTGTTTATGAAATTTTGTAGTGAAATGAAAAGGAGAGGGAGTGGCGAGGAGGCGTTTTGTAATGTTCGATATATCCCATGGGGTCTCGTTAGATTATGAAAAGGCCCAATTTCAGGTTGAATAGTCTATCAATCTGAAGGTGTCATAAAATGCGTTACTCGCTATCCTCATATTATCTACTCGCTTTTGTCGTTTTATCATCGTTTTACGGTAAGCGAATAATCAACTTAACTGCATAAGTATCATTTTAATCGAAAATGATTTCAATATTTGTTATCGTTTAGCTAATATTGATGAAATGTACAATTCCTCTATAAGCTGTACTATATCATTTCAGTTGGTTAATGCTGTAATTAGTGCAGTATCAGATGATAAAAGTTGCTAAAGGGTACTGAGTGCAAAAGCATTACCTCAACTGTCTCTTGCGGAGATGAAGTTTGATGATATGTGATAGGATATGAAAGGATATGTGAAGATATAAGAGGATGTGGCAAGATTTGAGGTGGTATGACAGGATCGATGACGATATGGAAGGATATAAGAAATGAAGTTATTCATTTCTATGAAATGGTTTTTAAAATATAACCATACAATGGAAATTTCAGAGAGTATAGTTGTTTCGGATTCTTTTTACACAACCTTCTGATAGTCCTTCTTTATCTTGAGGTCTTTCTATGCTTCAGTGTAAGCTTTCGCTTTAACTACTATTTCACGTCCGCATGATGCGCGATGCTGCTTATTAACTATAAAATGGAAAAATGAAAAAGCCGTGCAATTTAAGCAATATATGCAGCTAATTGCAAATCTCTCATCGTAATTATTTGTGAATATTATCGAGTTTTCTGAAATGATTTGTGTTCTGAGAGATAAGCAGGGGGGGGGGGGGGGGGGGGGGGGGGGGNNNGGGGGGGGAGAATGGAGGATTTAATGGCGAAATTTATGCGTATTAAAAGGAAAACTGGCGAAATGAACAATAATCCAACACTGAAAACTGCAAATTTTTGCTGTACTCTTCTATAAAAGATTTTAGTCGCTGTCATCGATGCATAGAGTATCACTCGGCATATTCTTTGCAATTTCTGAACTATATTGAACCTCAATTTAAAGAAAGTATATGATTGTTGACTAGATACATGATACAGATAAGCGTGAAAACATGTATTGTTTTCACGAAATCGCATTTCAACGGTTTACTGATTTTGCAATAGGCGTATATACACATTTAACACGCTTCATAGAAACCTTACCTTAGACGCCTCAGAAATCGATAAGCATCATGGTATCCTTGCTTCAGTGGACAACTCGGCGACGATGTCTCGCATAATTTTTCATTGCGATTTTAGCCTAAAGATGGCACATCATCAATTGCTTTGACGGACGAATTCCTAGAAAACTGACGGCGAATTATAGAGCAAGTGACGAATCTCACAATTTGCTAGGCATCACACACAATTTCCGCTTAGGAAGCAACTAATGAACCCAGACGCGATTCATCAACAATGGCTTGAGAAAGTTGTTATTGTTCGATTCTTCAATCACTTTTGCATCTCAATATACTTGTGCAATTTTTTAGTTCGCCTATGAGAGCCATTTTGCAGGAGATTCTTCAGGTACCTTCAAGTAATTGACCATCATGGCGATGCAGTGAAAAAGAAGGATATTTCCGTCGTTGATTAGCTAGCTCGCAGTTCTTTTAGCTTCATCTTAGGCTTCAAGTTTCCGCATGCCACTAACTGCCATTTTTTCACGGTCGAATTCACCAAAGTGCTGCATTGAGATGGATTTCAAAACTGCAGTTTTTGAATTAAAAAAAAGTCACTCAAAAATTCGTTTATACTCCCTCGACAGCACCTAATTGTTTCCTGTTAGTTCACTAGGATGACATTTGTGTGACAGCTAAAGATCATCGGCATATAATAGCTATCTCGCCTTTCAATGCCTTCAGATCGGACGAGATGAATGAAAAATATATGAATGGAAGCATCCCATCTTGTGAGACGTTCTTTTTTGCATACTCAAAAATAGACAGAAAATCATTCTGCAAATAAAACCACTTATATGACACTTAAATACAAAGCTTTTCGATGGGTGTTTCATTGTTACACCGAGTCCACTACTTGACACTGACATTACCTAGCAAAGCTTCTATAGCAGAAGTCATAGCTTGCCCTGGCAATATCCGATTGAGAAAGAAGCACGAGTTTTCGAAAGAAACAGACCTAGAAGAGATCTCTAGTTTCGAGATGGGCCGCAAAGATAGAACGTTCCTGAGAGAGTTAGATAGTTGTAGATGTTAGGTGCAATCGATTATGGACATATAACTAAAAATATTTATTGCCCGTATCCCTCTTTCACAATCGTCTTTATAAACTGCACAGCTTTTCCTCTTCTTCTAGCTTCTAGCTTTTCTCGTATTCTAGCTTTCTTGAAGCCACATAAGCTTTCGTGGCCTTAGATATTGGTTGATAATATGATCGAAATTTGGCTTAAACTTTTCATCATTTCTTTTGCTAGCCATGCATAGTGAACGATCAATTATTGACCGAGATTATAGAGATAATATAATTGTTCATTACTTCTCGAAGCTAATAATTGCTCATTTATGACCTAAAAGCCGAATTGAACATCTCCATATATCCCTCAGCCTTACTCTTCCATCCATCCCTTACCTCTTCAATCACCGCATCTGAATTTGGGGCAACATTTTCAAGAAGACGGTATATAGTGCAACTTCTAAGTATCAAAGTATCTAAGTATCTAAGTATCGCCGATCTCTTATCGCATATGAGAGGGTAAAGTGACATTGCTTCAAAATGCGATATTCTCTGAATACGTTGATTGTGAGAGTTTTCAGTACTGAGAAGGCCATATCGATGCAACTCATCGCTTCGAAAATGATATTTTTACTGCTAAGAATTTATTTCTTTCACTTTCTGCTATGGAAGCAAATTTTCATCCGATGCAACTTCCTCACATTCGTTTCCGTTACATAACGAGAACGACGCCAACATTATAAATTTACAGCACAATTCCTTATACGCTTGATTTCATTGCTTTTCTCTATATGATCGTTTCTAAATTTTTAAATTGATAAATTTATTTATGAATTTGGTGTATTATATTCATTTAAAATATTATTGAGTACTTAATTAAATAAATTCAATGTCAGAGATTCTCTTCGAAATCAACAGAGTTCATAGCAATATTAAATCATTGGAAAAGCTTTCTCGAGGATTTCGAAAATCTCATATGAAAATTTCGATTTAATTCTGAATTAGTTGCAAAATATTCAGAATAATTCAATAGCTCATGATTGTCCAAATATTGTCATATAGCGTAAAGGGGTGGGAGACGGTGGGGGGGGGGTATAGTAGGGAGGGGTGACATGGTGGACAATGGAAATTTCAACTAGATACTAATGAAGAAAAATTCGCTATAAATTTTGAAATATGTCATAATAAATGAATTTTCTCTTCTTCAGAAATGATTTACATGAATAAATAAATCGACACATCTAATATTCAAAA
This sequence comes from Toxascaris leonina, assembly GCA_022844705.1. Taxonomy (NCBI): domain Eukaryota; kingdom Metazoa; phylum Nematoda; class Chromadorea; order Rhabditida; family Ascarididae; genus Toxascaris; species Toxascaris leonina. The sequence continues at coordinate 14,492 of JAARMF010001016.1, read as the reverse complement.
GCGATCATAAAGCATTGACAACAACGATATAATCGTTGTCATTTTGAAAAAATTAAGCTAATTCATCGAAAAATCCAACCAACTACTCCACTCTTAGGAGTAATTACTCCACTTTTAAGGATCTCTAGACTTTGTTAATTTACATTCTTGAGAAAATTCCTATGAAATAGGTAAAAGCAAATATGAAATATGTAGGTAGATGGACTAAGATGGATTATAGCAATAACAACTACGATCATAACAAATGGATTGCGGTTCTCGTATAGTTATGAGAATTATGATTATGACATGCGTTACGATAATAACAAATAAATTATGTTTATAATAAGGATTGAGGTAATAATAGTGTGTTTACGATAAACGAATTACGATCATAACATAGTTCATTGTTATAATAGTTACGGTTATAACACAGAGAGATAACGCAGGTGTGTTGTGACCTTGCAAAATAAAGAAGATATACGCTGAATTTCCTTAAATATACTCAATTAGCTGTAATGCGTGGGTTCAATTTTTCATTTTTTTTTTTTTGCTTTTGCTTTTGAACGCGTTGCGGAAAGATTGAGAAAAAAATTTTGCAGTCTGAATTTGATTGCAATATGAGCAAACACTATTTTTCCGCTTGATTTTTTCCACAATTGAATCATCATCGTTAAGTTTGTCTCTAGGGTTTGCATCTATTTGTGAATCCTTTCAATGACTCTCTATCTTCATTCAATAAACAACAATATTCTCCTTCATTTCTATATATAAATCCTGCTCAATTTGTAGTCCTCATTAATGAAAGGAATCCTTCAAAACTTTTCGGATGAACAAAAAGGAAAATTGGAAACTACGAACAATAACTGGAATACCGAGATTATTAGCTCTCTCATATTTGTATAGTTCATTGCAGACTAATAATAATTTTAAGCAAGAATGGTAAATATCAACTCTTCTATTATCTCAACTTGATGCTTTTACCTCGAGACATATTAGTTCCTCATTTAATTCCTTGGAGAATAATTTGCTCAAATAAACAGAAATACTTGCATAAGTTTCTTGTGAAGTCGCAATAAATCAGAAATCAATCGAACGAAGATGAAAATTGTTGTTTAATTTATAATATAAATCATTTATTTATTACTAGCAATAACATCTATTTAGTTGAAAGTAAGAAACATTCGTCTACGCTAAACTCTATTAAGGATTGATAGATGAATTGTCTAGGATCTTCATGAATTCGCCACATATTTGAATATGCAAAAGTTTAATGTGCAAGTTTTGTTCGTGAAGTGATTGAATACGATATACAGGTAGATACAGGAACGCAGGTAAATATAGGTGAATCAGGTAAAAGCAATTTTACCAGCAACAGATAAATATAAAATAAGTGGGGTCTTCAGGTGAAGATAGTAATTATAGGCATTTAAAGGTATCAAGTCTATGAGTATCGTTCACTTTCACCTAAATATTCTAAATTAGTTCAAATGTCCTCATATTAGCAAATAGAAATATATTACTCATTAGATATCAAGATCTGTTGGTTAAACTTCGTCCTTGAGATAAGCTTAATAGTCGAAGCTTATTGCTAACGCTGACAATGACAAGAACAAGTCACCCATATACTCCCGATAGGAACTATTTCTTACTATGGATAAAGAGAAGAGGAAATTTCTTTACACCCTTTTGCTTCATTTTATAGCAGCAAGTAAGAATTAACACCTCATTAATTCATTTCCACTCTTGAAACGTTTTTGTGCACAAGATTTGAGAAATATAAGTTAACAGGTAAGTTGGAAAATACAAGATGCAAATGGGAAGTTGACTGACAGAAATTACAGGTATATACTCGTTGATGGACGATGAATTTGCGAGGAGGCAAGCATTTTATGAACTATTGGACGATTTCAATGGCCTTGCATCATTGGTAAAAAAACCTGACCCCTCATGGCGATATATCGGATTGGGTAAACGAGCGGAACGAAATGAACGTTTCATTAAACGTCTACCGACGAATCGTTATGCAATGATTGGACTTGGACGTTGAAATATATCCGCTGAATTGTTGATTTATTTGAGAATATCATACGAACTAACGAATACGCTAAGAAATTTTGTTATACTTGTGAAAATGTCTTTATGCAAAACATTTATGAGTGATTGTGAATGTGATGTACCGTCGAAACATTCCCAACATTCATACATATATGCTAGAGTGCATCGCATGAACATACAATATAGTGCAGTTCAACGTTTCAACTGAACTAATTAGAAAGGCCTTTACCTGCACCTCGTTTGGAATCATTCATGATGATAATCACTTCGTGCTCAGCTTATCAGTTAATCGGTTCATTGGTGCAAGCTCACTTCCAAAGATATGCATATAAATTTATGCCAATATGCATTATTTCAGTATCATTTAGCGTCAAATATTACAGATCGAACATACCTTGCTGGTGTCCAATAGCTAAGATTCTCATTGCTGAAAATTCCGTAAACGTGATTTCAATTTGTGCCATTGAATCGCCCTAATAAGTCAATCGTTAATGTAGATAATAACACTACCAATACGCTGCTCTCATAGAAGGTACAAGTATGCTGGAGCTGATGCAGGTATGTTGGAGCTGATGTAGGTATGTTGGAGCTGATGCAGATATATTGGAGCTGATGCAGGTAGATTGGAGCTCGATGCTATAATTCATCGCAATGCTTTGAACAAATTCCAAAATCACTTAGAGATTACAGCGTCAAATTCAGTTGTGTCACTTTGCCCCATAGCATGTCATGCTAAGTCATTTCCACTCTATGCTATCATCACCTTGGATAACTTCCTGAAAAATTGTCCGGAATTGGATGGAGTCTGTTGCCTAATATCAACATGCTTATCGAAAGCCATCAAATTACCCTCTGTCCGAGAATCGAACTATCTCCTCATCGATGGCATAGTTTATCTGAGCCACCGATAAATAAACGCGTATTCAAATAGCAAAATCAACTCGACTATGTTGAATAAAAATAGAAAACGATAATAATCGGACGGAGAAAAAAATTTCTTTTTTCTTCCTGAATTGCAAGTGGGCTCCGCTCCGAGTAGTTGTTTTTTTGGCTCCATCTTGTCGAACCATTCCGCTCAAGCGTCCTCATTTGGACGAATGTGATGGATGAAGTTAGTCCCAATTTTCCTTCTCAGCAGAACAACGATGGGTCGATTCATTAGCAATTGACGAGAATGAGACAAGCTTAAATCGTCAAATCTTGAAAAAACTCCCCAATTGGAAGTGAAATCGTATAACGAATGCTCGATTGATTGAAACAATGCAGCAACACTTAAAGCTAAATTGCACAGCTAAATATGGCATAGGCAGAGTTCCCATCATTGGTTATGCGCTCAAACTGACTGCAGCATTGCGAATGCTCTGCTCTTACTTTGTGTTCATGCTAATTTACTTTTTTATTTTTTCCAACTTTGGCACAATTGTACGGTCGCGCCAATTCCTCTTCGTGTCTCTTAGTTTTTTTGTCGACGACCGTCGCTGCTCTGGCTGTCCTCCACGGTACCATCGACGATAAAAAAAATTCTGTTTTTCCCCACTTGAGAAACTGGAACTCATTTTGCTTGAGCAGATGAGTGATTTTGGAGCTCTTTGTGATTGCAGGTCTCAATGCATGTTCTACCCCATCAAAGTTATCGCAGTCACCTGTGTGCAAAGGAATTCCCAAAAAAAGAATCTCGAGCTAGCACTGCTAGAAAAGCCTTCAGGTACATGACTTCGGCACAATCATTTTCGTGTTCGAGCTGAAAAAGGAATTCTTCGATGAAGTTGTCAAGATTCCCTGCTTGTTTTCCTTTTCCTATAAACTTTTCCAATGGTGCTTGCATACGTCTAGTGCACTGCAACACTAGTTCCATGAGCCACGTGGACTCCTTGTTCCCTCCTCCCGAGTTTATCCCGAGTTTATCCCGACATTGTTCCCGAGTTTATCCTATGTGAGATGTTGAGGTGACCGACCTGTCATTGACCACCATGTCGTTCCCACTATTTATTGGTCACCAGTCCTCCACGATGGGCTCATTTACGTTTTGTTAGCCTGACATTGCATCCGGAGTGGCCAAGTATGCTCATCTCTAAGCCTGCCGTCGTGTCGCCTAAGATTTTTCACTCTCTTCCCATCTCTTTCTCCTGACCCTCCTCCTGCATTGTTTATGGAGTCTTCTAACGGCAGGGTATCCTTTACCTCCTCCCTACCAAAGGCGAACATAGTGTTATATTTGCGCTGCTGTTGATGATCGACTCCTTCGCTTGGCTCGCCCAGCTCCGGTCGTCTGAAATCGACTCAGTTCAGCATGCGACATATTAGCACACTTATAATAATAATGACAATAATAACAATACACCTTTGTTTACAATAAAAAATGCATGACACCATATGTCTAGTAGAATAATTATACACAGCAGCCATTATATATGCTTAGATATAAACATTGCACATAACCATGCGTTTAAAAACCCAGAGGTTAAATCGTGCTATGCTTTCATACGCCTTTCTTAGCTTAACTGTTCGTTTTTTCTGTCGCATTATTCCCTCTCGTGATATCACACTTTCGACTGATCTTTGATATCCTCTTCACGTCCTTGTGCTGTGTTCTTGGTTTATCCTCAACATCTTACAAAGATGTCGAGGTGACGTCATGCCAAAAGCCTCAGCAATTGCCTCATACTTTTCAGCTGCTGTACACCGTTGTGACGGTACCTTCGCCTCTTCAAAACTTATGAGATCAAGTTCAGCTCCTGCTAGGATGCAAAGGTTTTCCGACCACAGATGGAAAGTTCTCCCAATCATGTTGGCAATATTTGGCACGTCACTCATTTCTTTCACTAGGATGTCTCGCACAACCCCTATGACCTCACTCAACTGGTTGCTTGCGTCTATGCTACACCAACTCATAGCCTGCGTAATTTCTGAAGGAAGTTCCTTGCTGACCGGTAACTTTGCTGCTTTTGTATCGTCGCTCACTCGTGCCTCGTCTGCTAGGCCGAGTACATCCTTATTCGGGAAGAACTGATCCTCCATCTCTTTTGAACAATCTGTCACAGCAGATATGTTCGAAACACCTTCAGAAGCCTTTGCACAAATCACATACGCCTGATCGTGCAAAAAAAAAGGTGTCAAATGTCGCGTTTACCACATACGTCTTCAGCACTCCGTTGCTTGACGCGTTGCGCTTTCTTCGCGCTGTACACCGCTCCACTCTTCGAACATCATATACAGCCTACAATCTCTTCTTCGAGGCTTCATCGGCTGGTAGTGCTCTCGTAATGACTACCAAGGGTAATCACTTGGCTGAGCTTCCATGTACGGTCCCTTTAAGTGACTATCAAAATAACGTGATGTCATGTTGCAAGAAGACGGCGCTTGAGTGTGTCACCAATCGAGAAGCGAAGAAATGGGCGATAGCGCTGAATCGAACTCTTTGTGAACAACGTCAGCGATGCGAGGTAGCAGAATTTGCAGGGGGAATGAGTCTTGCAGAGGTAGTACGATCGGCACCAACCGAAGTAGCATCCATCCGGTTCATTCGAACCGATGAAGTAGCATCGGCAGTGGCACTATTGCGATCAACTGGGCCACGATACGGGNGGGGGGGGGGGGTCGATAAGTTGTCATCCGAATCATACACATATCATCTGCCACTCTCCTCGAAAGGCGTATATGATGCGGCAACCGCATTAACAGCAGCGTGGCCACATCGCAAAAGGTTAGTAGAAATCATCTTCGGATATCCACTGTTTTTAGGCCTCACTGAAAACATAGCACAGCGAGATATATGCGAAGAGGCAAATGAGTTCTTAAGAGCGGAAATAATAGCTTCTAGAGATTCCACTAGGAAACCGGTAGCAATATTTGGAGAAAGGAACGCACATATGGTGGCAAACCCACATAAGGCCACTGACTGGATAGCAATAAACGGAACACAATGTGAGGCGGCAATGTCGTTCGAAAACTGGTATGAGCTAAAGAAGTTATCGGAGTACGGACCTACTATTAGGGTCGGAAATTTCGCGCTAAATGTGCAGACCACGAAGGCAGACGTCAGGGTCATCGTTGTCCAAAGGCGTTCCAGTGTATTAGTGATATCGCAACATGAGGGAATGGTTTCTTCCGCTGACAAATGAGCTATAAAGTGAGAAGCCTCATTCCAGCCGACTGGGATGATAGGTCAGACCATCTGAATATCACAGACATGGTCGGTGATTTGCCAACCAGCATCAACGTTTCGACATGCTCAATAATGCTTGACAGTGGCGCGACGCAGATACCTCAATAATGCTTGACAGTGGCACGACGCAGACGCCACAACAGACATCACAGGCGACATATGCAGTCGACGCAAACGACGACAACCACAAGGTCGATCCGACAAGATAAACCCCCATCGACATCGCGGCAATGGAACGAATGTTCACTCATATCGGTTTTATTACATACTTTCACCATGGTAAAGAGTTTTACTCTCTTTCGTTGCTCATCGGTTCGGTTTTATGTGTGCACGCTCGAGGCAAGCTTTTGGGGCCCTCTCGCATGTAACAACAATCGTTGAGTGCATGGCAGCTAGCGCTACGAGATGTCCTTGTAAGAGTTACTTTGATACTATGACCGCGGCATAGCATCAAGACCTGTTATTGCCAACGCTGTGTTTTTGCTTCAATCGTTGTATGTCGACTTCGTCGTTTGCGGATAATAAAAGGTTTTTGTTTATCGTCGATGATATGTGGAGGACACCTAGACGAACGTAGAGGACCTACGAATGGACCATGGGACTCGAAAGGATCGCGTCGAGACCTCACACAAAGAAATCAAATAAAATAGAAATGAATAAGGCGTAATCAATGATATAAGTCCGTTCCGACTGCCCACATGCATATGACTCCAACGATCAAGTCTAGCGCGGAACTCGTTCTCGAATTGCGCAGAAAATATCTAACAAACAATATTGTTAAAGCCAGTGCGATACGCAATTATACATTCATCCGTCTCAACTTTACACCTTTCATCGTTTTTTTTCGCAGTTGATTTCACTGAACTCTCTAATATGGAACGAAGCAACATTTATAAGTTGAATTTTGGTTCAGAGCATATTCCGCATATGTTGCAGAATTTGATATATTTCGATCCGATCGTTAATCAATCTTTTTCTTCCTTCTATTTTTTTTTAAGCGTTGGATGGACTATCCCATTAAACTTTCAGGAAAAAAAAATAGGGAACCATTCATTTCACAGTTCCATTCGCTTTTTTTTTTAGCTAAATTTCGGGGCTGTTGAATGCTTAAAAGATGAAAACGACACCTCAATATAGCATAAAGCTTTTACAAGAAATAAGATAAGATAACGATAATGAGAATACCTTCTAAGCAATAAAGATCGGCTATTCATGTGCGTTAAAATTGAGCAAAATTAATGCAACTCAATAAAAATTCACCTAAAATGGTAACAATTTATCAACGTAGATGTTGTGATATAAACTGTTAAGAGGTGAGTAAACGTCGGTTCAGCCTTTTTACACTTTTAACTGAAAAAATCGCAAGTTTTCAACAATGTGCTTTTATCTTTACTTATTTCTCGCTGAAAAATTTCCCCCCCCCCCCCCCCCCTCCTCAATTAGCCGCATTAATAAAGAAACTACATCGTCGATTAAATATTACAAATGCGAACCAACGTAACAAAAATTGAACAATTATTATGGGACATCAATCACTTCACAGGTAACAATCTCACCTTTAATCTCATTCGCTCCTTTTTAAAAATAAAAAACTGTAAAAGATGAATTCGTAAGTTGAGAGTGACACTTCTCAACCACCACATCGTTCAGATCACAAAGAATCTCTTCAATACAAGAAAGTCTAATATGTCTTCCTATCCACTCATAATTCCTATGGCAAGCAGTCCACATGCGACTAAGGATAGTGCAGGACTGGATGACTATTCCTCGCAGTGCTACAACAAATCACAAGGCTGTGCCAGAATACATAGGTATAGACGGATAAAATAGTTAAACCAATTAAAGCTCTATCAAAACACTAAGTGCATGGCTTAGAAAATGTGTCTGCAGATTCTGCAGGCATGACGAGATCACTGCTTGGATGCTTGATCCGGAATAGAACCCGCAATTGTTTCATGATCGGGTTAGCCTCGGTCAAATGATTAATCCAGGCAGCTGCCGTCTGATCGGATGTTTTCGCCAACACCGCTAATCCAAGTATTGTTTCATCTCGTTGTTCATGAATATTTCGTTGCTCTGTCATTAATCCTCTATGCTCCCAATTACTATACCATTGTTTAAAGTTGTTGTCATCCTGTAAATAAGATATTCGATTCACAGCGTTATGACAATTTTTCTCACTCAACGTATCTTTTAGAAATTAACCTCACAAACAACTACAATTGAATAATCTCGTTTTCTAAGCAAAAAAAAAAATACTGATTAAAGATCATATCTACAGGTCGCCGAAATAATGTACTTCCCAAAATGAG
>JAARMF010001015.1:45136-55215 GCA_022844705.1 Toxascaris leonina | reverse complement strand
GATCGAAACAAATCATTCACCTCTGCATTATGTTTTGAGTCCTTGAAATATGTGATAGTTAGCTGCTAGTTCAGCAGTATGTGGCAATTTCCAACCACAGCAGCATCACTAATTCCTGAACCTCTGAATCTCCAACTACTTGGCCATAGAAATAAACTCAGAGGTGCCGTTATGTATAAGCTCTCATTATTATTTATACACTCTATGTTTCAACATTATCCACACGTGATCTTTTATTATCGCTCAATCGTAATTCCTTTTCATTTTTTACTTCAATCTTTTGAGTAATTTAATCTTGTTCAGCTTCCTCAACAATGGTGTATCAATAATCTGATGCGCAGAAAAGCACCTCAATTTGAATTTAAATTCGGTTGCCCATATGACAGCTGCCGTTGGTATCCGGAGTCGTTTAAATTTGTCTTCCCTGACGGGTAAGTTACCTCATGTATGCGAGGCATCAAAAATTTGTAGCAAACAAAGAACTGCATATTATGCCGTCGGCAGCGATTAAAGATTATGTAATGTAATAACGCAATTTAGAAGTGATCACTGATAACGCATAGATAATTCAACCAAAAAAATTGTATCGAACGCAACCTCGTCGATTATAGTGCGAAGAATCCTTGTTACCTCACGTTTGTTACCTCACATCATCAATGAAATCAATGAAATCATGCAGCATTTATTATTTTCACATCATTCCACTTAAGCGATTGATCCGTTCGACTACTGCAACTTATGCGTATTGCGAGTTGTTTGAATGCGCGACAGATGTGCGAAAATCCGAAGGAATACTTGTGAGTAGCACGAACTTCAGCTCGAGATAGGACTCACACTAATCACGACCTCAAGTTTCCTTGAGTCTTGCGATCGACCTTTGTCAAGGGAGCATTCATCGCATAGCTAGAATACAAGATCGTCTATATTCGTCAATTGCGCGAGACGACACCAATTCTTCATAAATGTGCAATGGGTGGTATCGGAAATGAAATGAATTTGTTTTCAGGGTGACGTTTGAGATTCGGCAGCCGGACCAAGAAAAATACGTGGATATTATGGATGATTTAACCAAGGAGAAGTTGCCAGCTTGTCAGTTCTATCAGAAGGTTTCCTTCAACGGCATCTACAGCCTCGATCTTCGGAAGGGAACGTTCAATTTCTGCGATGAACCAAAACGCTACGCGAAGGTGACAAAACATTTTGCCTCCATCAATGAGTAACTCAGTTCATTTGCTCGATGAATAAGTTTTTTCTTGCAATAATATTGAGCTGCAAGATGGATTCCATTCAATACCTTCGACAGATATATCACTTCTTGTAGCCGTTTCACCATCGTGGGCAGAATTAGGTGACGTATGAACAATGAATTATCACTCAATAGTTTAAAGTGTTTACCTGTTGCAGTCTCATATAATACCTATTGCTCGCTCCCAATGCTCTTAGTGCGAGCATTTTTATGACAGCCCTCACCATAAAAATTTTCATTGGAAGGCACAACGGGTGGCAAAATGAGTCACGGGAAGTGGAGAAAGTTGAGGTGTTACGCATTTGTGCGTTAATCCAAACAACCAGGCTAATGTTAATCCAAATATTATGAAACAACTCAAAGCTATTTCGCAGTCCTAAGAAAGCGGCTAGTTATACAATGCCTCAGCGATGACTCGTTTCTAACTCGCACTCGACATGTTGCAGAGAAAATGGAAGGACTAGCTAGCACCCATTTCCTAATTTATATGCTTACAGATTGAACTTGCAAAATGTGCCGAAGTGCCAGCGGGTCAAATAAGTGTAGTGCCAGTGTGTCGCCAATGGGAAGAGTTATTCACACAGCCAAGAGTGGAATATGTCACGCTCAACCGAGCGCAATACGCTTATAAAATTCCCGTAAGTCGTTTCGCATAGGTTGTGTGATGGTTTCCTCGCCGATGAACATGAAACTTTTCGATGAATCAGCGGTAGTGTCTATTCATAAAGGAATGAGGCAATATTGCCAGTGGGGAACATTGCATTGCAAACTTTAGATATCGCGTGATGCGTGCGAAACGGCAAAGTTTTGTGGCGATCACACCGTTGAAGATGTTCTCCTCTACAAAGGCAATGGAGTGCTCGTCGTCGAGAGAGTGGAAACGCGTTACGATAAGTATGTGGAGAAATTTTTCATTTGTGCAATTGCAGACGTTCATCAAGAATTGCATTTCATTATTGGTCACAATCCAGTTGCAAATTGCAAATGTTCGTAACCAAACATTGCACACTTGCACATATTCGCAGTGCATATCTCTTATGCAATAAGGTAGCATTCTTTCGAATGCACAGCATAGAAACTGCAATATTTTAGGATAAAATTAGGGCTACAAGCGCAATGCCCCGTGAAGTGAACGTCAACAGAAACTCACTGCTACCTCGATTACTCAAGCTATAAAATTGAGCATATCTCAAAGTTTGCGTTATTAACGAATTTTAAAGTGATGCGTTCGTCTAACTACGTTTAGTTTTCACTGTTTCAGCTGGATGCTCATAACCGTAAAAGAGTCCTAATGGCTGTTGATCTCGTTTCAGCCTTAAATACATCTACGAGCAAAAGGCCGACAAAAAAATCGCGAAAGCGGACAATAAATGTGGCCTTCGAACACGTATTATTGGTCCGCACAACCATACACTGCGTGAGCAGATGAATTGGTGGTCGGGATATGTGCAAATCGAAAGGGCATCATGCCTTCATTCGAATGTTGGCTTCAACTTAAAATTTTTCGATGCTCGCAAAAACAGCGATGAGGTCATGTGTGAAGTTGCTTTCCGCGAAATTTGGAGCACATTTGAACCCGTAAGTGATAATTGCGTTCAGATCTTTTTCTCCGTGCTTTGAGCATTTTCTGAGAGCATTAAAAAAGGCCTCTTGGTTCATTTAGCATTACCTTTCTTGATAAGTTGATTACTGAAATAATATGGGAGGTAATCGACCTACGTTGTCCTCGACATGCGTCATTATGACTTTACGATGGTAAACTTATGAATAACTGAAAAAAAAAAATCCGAATTGGCGCAGTCTTCAGGCGCAAAATTCAAACACCGCGGATCATAAAACCGATCAGTTGACAGCTCGAGACGAAAGTTTTTTGCAGTTTCGTGAGCGTAGTAGATACATTTTGGAGTTCTCGACGACTTTGTGATGCACTTCACGAGTAATAAACCACATTTTGCAGATAAGATGCTCGAAGTTACGTGACCTCGCACATGAGGATCGATTTCGATTTGATTGGAAGCGAAATTTCTCTGATGTAATCATAAAAGTACACCCACATTCGTCGATAAGAGGGAATCCTATCGTCAACCCGATGGGAAATCACTTCGTTCCCAAGCTATTCCTCAACAAAGTAAAAATCACCTTTGAGAAGTTAGTTGATTCCTCCTTACATTACAAATATTATAGAAAAGATATCAAAACGAAAATCACAATGATTTTCGTATTTCCGCTGTTTGTGCACAAAAAGTTGGGTATGAGTGCAAAAGTGAAGTGGATCAAGGAAAAAGTATGTCATGTAGAGACAAGAGTAAAGATGCGAAAGACTTAACGTGACTCGGATAATCCGAGGAAGTAAAGCAGCTTGGCAGCCTGCTGGAAGCAAGTGGCGAACTTGCTTCCAGCAGGCTGCCAAGCTGCTTTACTTCTACGGAATGCAAATGAGCCCACCAAATTCCATAGCTCTACAACGGCAAATTCTAGCTCACGCTAAGGCACTGAACCCTGTCCACATATCTCAGATAGCGGAATCCACCATGGCACTACCACGAATGACTAATTACTCACTCGCTGCTAAGGTCAAAGGCGCCACGCAAAGGTGCCACTGCCGTGTGCGCCACGGCGAAAAATGCAAACTCGAAAGGCGGCGCCAAAAGTCCACACGGCGCAGCNAGTCCACAAGGCGCAGTGGAATCCATTCCTGTCACCTAACCAGAGCAACACCGGCTGGGATCTTTAAAAAATTCAACTCTTTGCTCGAAAGTAAGGGTGACAAGTTACCGCATGTCCTTAGCTGCTTTCAGAGAACAAGCTGAGGTGTTATGAAGTTTCTGCCAGCCAGTATAAGGTAGGCAATCGGCCTGAAGTAACTCAGAATCCTGAATCTTCGAAATCGTGTGACTGGAAACTCTTGCTGCATTACCCGAAACCGCAAGCGTGTTCGTTTTATTTCCGTTCTCGTTTTCTGAAGCAACCACAGAAAGTTCAAAATTCGGCATTGTCAGGCTGAAAGTTATTTTGTAAAATTGTATGGATTATGATCCAGTTCACCCAGTGCTGAAGTATTGGAGGGTGTGAACGTGATATCCTCTCAGGAAATTTCACTCCCTGCCAAGAAGCAATCTCACGGGAACACTTGTTTGGAAGTCTTATAGCAAAGATTTTAAGTTTTATTAGTGTTTGCTGTAGAAAAAATAGCTCGAGGTATGTACCACATTTCTCGAACTTGTCCAACGACCACCAACGATGCCTCGGAAAATTCATATTCTTGCAACTTCCCCGATGGTAATGACCTGATCATTTCCCATGCTAGACTGCAGGAACTACAACATTGCGCGCTGCGGGTATATTTTTAGTTAGTCATAAGCAAGAGTGGTGGAATCGGGTAATTTGCTCACTCAACCAAAAAAATGCAGTCAATTAATCAAATTGCCACATACCTACACCGCAAAGCAAGGCAGAGCAGGTGATTTCGCTCCAACATTTGATCTACACCAAAAGTCGGAGCTCGCCACTGACTGGCGGATATTTCCCGCCAGATTTCCACCACCCCAGATCCAAATGTTGTGAGTGTCATTGTGCGACAATGCGGATCAGCCGTGCGGTATGTTGGTGATTTTGGTGATGTCTTTATTGGTGTTGAGTATGTATGTTCCGAGTAGAGTTTAGGATAGTTAATTAGGAATGAAATGGCGTGTAATGCAGAAATTAGTTGCGATCAGTTGCATTGCTTAAGTTACTTTGTGTTAAGTGACTCATCGACACTGCGTCGATCATAACTCTCTGGTCGGTTGGTTTGGTGCTCTCCATTCCACCATTCCAACCCAGCCATGTGTCTCCCACTCCCCCCGTCCCCTGTCCCTTCCAACCGTCTCGAACACCACATTTCCAGGCAATTGTTGATTGATTCACAGTATGTGTCTTTAATCCTTGATGTATCAGCCTCATGTTTGTCATAATAAGCGGTATTCACCCTCATCTGGGGTGACTGAAGTAATCCATTTGTGCAAGGTTTTCAAGAAATTTTTCTTTCAGTTTTTCGGAGCTTTCGGGTCACTCGCTCACATTTACCTTGAAATTTTCAAATGTGTTGCTGTTTCCTCTCAACACGTTCCTCCTTACAGAGAAATCTAGTGTTCGGGCCTAACTGTGGTGCTTATGGCCTTGATGCTATCAGTTGTAGCCTTTTTGACGATGACTCTTGCAATATGATGACAACGACCTCCATAGGGGCGCGTTTTCTGCGAGTGGCGTTTATTTCCTCCGTCTTTATTGTGTGGTTTAGCACACAAAGCAGATGTCATGAAATCTGCTTTGTATGCATCATCCCTCCAAATTTAACCCATTCTAAGAAGATAAGTGCCTAAATCTCTGGGAATTGTGTTCAAGGTTCTGCAAGGGGTCGACCGACACAATGAAAAAAGAGCACTTTTGTGGCGGCACAGCAAATCGTTTTTCAGTACAAACGTATTCATATATACAACCACAAAAGTTCGAAAATTTCTTTCTTTTTTCCAATATATAAAAATTCCTAATCCCGAGATACCATAAATCTGACCCCCAAAAATATACTCTGTTTATCTCTTTTTTTTCTAAATTCAGGATCATAGTGTGCAAGTGATAAAGGCACTTTCACCTATTAGTGCAAACAGCGTGAAGTGAAATCGGTAGCAAAGCGAAATTACTTGCGGACAACCCTCTCGGAGATTGCTCTTCAATTGCCTATGTGAACACCCTTCACTGCCATTTCTCAATCGTAGTATGGAACATTTTTGAACATTCTGGTATAGTTATTAACAATGGATCTTTCCTTGTGGCCTATTGTCCACCTCTTCATAGTTTTACCTGTCCTACCATTACGTTTAAAACAATGGCAATATTAAGGTTCTAAGCGTGTAAGCACAGAAGAGTTGCAATGACAAGCACGAAACGTGATTTGGCAGCCTAATGCATAAGTGCCATCGCGTAGTTGGCAAAAAGTGGACGTTCGAGTGTCGGCTGCTCGCTGCACTTTTCACTTCCACCTCTCGATGATGTCGGGTGGTCATCAACTGCACTCCAACTAAATTTACATAGCTAACTTGGGTTCATACGGTCGTTTGTTTAATGAGCAGCCAGCAACGGCAATTGGATTTGACAGGAGTGCACCCGGTTGACTCCACATTTATTCGGCAGTTCAACTGAGTGAATGGAACAGTCGCACACATGCAGAGGTGCTTAGAGAACGAGCTGAGGTCTTGTGGCGCTCGTCGTTTTGGCCACTCACCATCGGTAGTGTTTCAAACGAAAATAAAATTGATCTTGTTATCTAGCGATGGCCTTACGCTGCTGTTGCTGCCGAGGAGGAAAACATGCGACGAGGCATCCAAATATGGCTATGTGTACGACGAAGACAGTTTTCTATACCGTGTTCGTGACGGACTGATGAGAGGGGGTCTGGTCGATTACATGGCATCCGGCAAGAGAGGAAAAATTTGATGTTCATCGATGGATACGTTTTGCTGTGCTTGATGAAAGACAGTAAATCATTTCTGCGGTTGTCACGGCGCAATGTTATAACATATGTCGAAGGACTTATCGAGGAAGACAGGGAGGGTGAGCAGAGGAATGGACTAGAATCCGTTGTTAGCAGACGCATCATTACTTCAAATAACGTTGGCACAACAACAGGCAGAAGCAAATGGTGAGTGGTGTGTCAATTGCGCTACGGCCATCTCCCTTCTGGCGACTTTCACTGGTCGTTTATGCGCTAGTCATTTGCGCATCAACCGTTTATGTATTTGTGTGTTGAATTGTCGATACATAAAAGGACAGCTTAACTCGCCATTCATTCATTTAGCTAATCAACACATCATATGCTTTTTGAGGTGCAATAATGAGAAGCATGGCTACTCGATGCTCATTCGAGAGGATGAATATCAGTAGCGGTCGGTATGGCCTGCCATCGGGTGCAGGGACGTACTAAGAATTGTTAAGATTTTTGAGTTATTGTGTAGCCACCAGCTATGAGAGGTAGAGTTGACTTTGAAAGTGGGTTGTAAACAATCTTTGATGAAAGCAAAACAAAAGCATCGGTAGAGGAGGGTTGCAAGACTAGAGTTCCCATACCTCACTTTCGAAGCTGTCTTCTGCAGCTGCTGGGGGAAATATACGAGTAAGCAAGTGTTTGTTGTGCAGAGAATTTAGCGGTCGAATATAAGCAAGTGGCGAAAGAAAAGTTTCAGTTGTCTTAACGAGGCTAGAGATTTAGCATGTCTCTTGCTACTGTGAGTCGATGATCGGCATTCCCTTTGTTAATTAGTGTCCTTTACACTCACGAGATGGTCATTCGCCTCTTTGCTGCTAAGATTACTGCTGGCAGTGTCCTAAGACAGTCCTGTTTGTTTATACTGCTACAATGTATTTTCACATGCGGCAGAAAATATAGTCGTGTTCTCTGTTTTGATGGCACTATATTGCTTTATTGGGCAGCACCACAACCTTCGCTGCAGAAGGCTTTTATTGGAGAGTAAGTGAGCGCCAACGTCTTTAGTCGTCAAAAGTATCTGGTAGTATTTTAAGCGGGGATGGTAGGAACAGATGAGGTAAGGGAAAAGAGATCCTGTACGGATCCGGAAATTACTGCCTTCCCGGCGTTTGTTGAAGACTCTCCCTGTATGTTCACGTGTAAAGTGGAAGCTGAAATGAGTACTTCATTTCCCGCATATTCATCTGGTCTATAAGAGTATTCGGAACGCTGCAGATCATTGTGGAATAAGATGATACGTCTTATATCAACATTTCAAACAAATTCATCAACGACATGATCAATTACCCTTTCTTATAGCAATATGAAGAACGAACTCTACAGACGAAAAACAAAATGAGTGAGGATATAAACTGCACGGCAACCGACGTAATTCACTGAGCAGAAACACTGTTGAATAAGCTTGGAAAAAAGAAAGATGCGTGAATGAGGCGATCAAATGTTGTGGACGTATATCTCTTTCGGCGAAATAAAGTCTTTCTGCACTGCACATGACATTGACAGCAACATGAGAATGGCAACGTTCGTGTATGATCAACTCACATTTTGCATCGTTCGTGCAAATCCACATATTCGCGATTTGAATGAACATCATCGCATTGTTGAATCCATAAATACAAATGTTTGTTTGTGCTGTTATCGGCGTATGTCTGCCCGATCGCTGCAACTCGTTACAGTCGGAAGTCACAGCACCTAACCGAGGTGATATGCACCATTGCGAAACCTCACATGTCAAAGTTTTTCACCGAATAAGGAAGACTGTATACATTTGATGGTGTGAGAGAAATCTGCATGTGTTTCATACGGATCGATCTTTCATCTAGAACGGCCGAGCTTCAGCGAGAACGGATCTGTGGAAGATTCCTATTTTTGTCTGTTAGTAACCCCGTGAATGCAGCACTTCCCACCTAGGTCTTCCACAACTTACCAAGTTATTAGAGATCGTGAGTGGCCAAGACACAAGAGGTCGAGGCAGTTGTGGAGGCACGCAAGTGGAGAGAGCGGAAGAGCTCAAAACAAATGTGGCGCCTTTCGCCAAATACGATTTTCAGTCGTGATGTGCATCTATGTGCAGTGCTCACACTTGTTGCTGTAGGAGCCTCATTTCGAGTTTTCCACTCAGGAATGGTCTCACCTATTCTGTACCTGTGCCCGTACCTTGGATGTTCGTCATCACAAGCGTCAGTGAAGTTCGCTTAAGAAGGACAGCAATCACATATTGTTCAACTTTCTCTCACACAATCTGAGCACTTAATGTGAGGGAAACTCTGTTGGCACCTTTCTGCAACTTCCTTCGAATAGTGCGAGTGAGCTGCAGGATGTAATGATTGGTGTCTTTTTCAATAGCCACCTGGTTGTTGCGCCGGANNNTTGCGCCGGAGGATGGTTGTTCGCACGGGACGGTTCAATACATTGTTTAAGGTGGTTTGTGTGAGTAGGACTTTGATTGAGGAGAGTTGAGAGGAGTATTTCTGTAAGTTTTGGCCATTTTCGAGCAAAAAGACTGCTGAGTTGGGGAACATCAGCCTAGCACATTTTTTGCTGCCGACTGCAAATTCTCTAGTGAATGCACGTTGAGATTCCGTTATCTTCGTGCCGAATTTGGCAGTTCATAGTTCATTTTGGAATGTGGTGTTTCCGAATAGCTGTGAAGAATTCAGGCAGTACCTCTGCAGTCTCAGATTTTTTTGTGGCTGCTCCGTCTTCCCACTCCCACCTCGAGTGCAGTTTGTGCACTGGGTTTTTCTTTCATTGCTTAAGCTACTTCTGGCGTTGTCGTTTTGGCACGAGACATCGGCATTTCTCATTCGAATGTTAGCACTCTTGCAGGTATTCTCAAGTTTGGAATTACGCCCGCAATATCGAGCATTTTTGCTCTTTCAATAGCCTCTGAAGCAAGAACACAACCGGCACTATGCGTCGCAGTGGAAAGCGTTCTCGTGTAAGATTTTTTTTTGCTTCGAACTCCTATGGCTGAAGTTTCACCTCGGATTCGAAAGGTGGCTTCTAAGCGACTGCCTTGAGGGATCGTTACAGAAAGTGAAGATGCTAAATGCGACTTTAGCTCTTCTGATATGTAAGTTGAAGAGGTCAGGTTGCTGTCAAACAAGGACAGACCTCCTGATGTATATGGCGTTGGATCCTCAATTAATGGCTCAAATATGGAGGCATAGATGATGAACTAGTCAGTTGTTGGGAATAATTTGTTGAATGGAACGGTTATAAGACCCAATTTCCCATTTTTATGATGTGTAGTCCCAGAGGGAATGTCTAAATAGGAAATCGCCCCCATATAGAAGTGGGAGGAACTAT
>JAARMF010001015.1:28969-42386 GCA_022844705.1 Toxascaris leonina | reverse complement strand
GGGAAACTCTGTTGGCACCTTTCTGCAACTTCCTTCGAATAGTGCGAGTGAGCTGCAGGATGTAATGATTGGTGTCTTTTTCAATAGCCACCTGGTTGTTGCGCCGGAGGATGGTTGTTCGCACGGGACGGTTCAATACATTGTTTAAGGTGGTTTGTGTGAGTAGGACTTTGATTGAGGAGAGTTGAGAGGAGTATTTCTGTAAGTTTTGGCCATTTTCGAGCAAAAAGACTGCTGAGTTGGGGAACATCAGCCTAGCACATTTTTTGCTGCCGACTGCAAATTCTCTAGTGAATGCACGTTGAGATTCCGTTATCTTCGTGCCGAATTTGGCAGTTCATAGTTCATTTTGGAATGTGGTGTTTCCGAATAGCTGTGAAGAATTCAGGCAGTACCTCTGCAGTCTCAGATTTTTTTGTGGCTGCTCCGTCTTCCCACTCCCACCTCGAGTGCAGTTTGTGCACTGGGTTTTTCTTTCATTGCTTAAGCTACTTCTGGCGTTGTCGTTTTGGCACGAGACATCGGCATTTCTCATTCGAATGTTAGCACTCTTGCAGGTATTCTCAAGTTTGGAATTACGCCCGCAATATCGAGCACTTTTGCTCTTTCAATAGCCTCTGAAGCAAGAACACAACCGGCACTATGCGTCGCAGTGGAAAGCGTTCTCGTGTAAGATTTTTTTTTGCTTCGAACTCCTATGGCTGAAGTTTCACCTCGGATTCGAAAGGTGGCTTCTAAGCGACTGCCTTGAGGGATCGTTACAGAAAGTGAAGATGCTAAATGCGACTTTAGCTCTTCTGATATGTAAGTTGAAGAGGTCAGGTTGCTGTCAAACAAGGACAGACCTCCTGATGTATATGGCGTTGGATCCTCAATTAATGGCTCAAATATGGAGGCATAGATGATGAACTAGTCAGTTGTTGGGAATAATTTGTTGAATGGAACGGTTATAAGAGCCAAATTCCCATTTTTATGATGTGTAGTCCCAGAGGGAATGTCTAAATAGGAAATCGCCCCCATATAGAAGTGGGAGGAACTATCGTGATGAGAGGGGATTTTTTGAATACGGTCAAGTAGGATGTTGCTGGATTGATTCATTTCCGTTTTGCGACAGCATGCATCTTCACTCACACCATTCTATATCGTTTCACCGCTAGCGATGGCGATCACCTTTCCAACGTCATCGCCTGACAGCAGGCCATGAATGATGTTGTTTCATATTTATTTCATTTAAAATCTGACAGTTAGTAAAAATGCATTCATATAGACGACAAATAACGCACTCATTTCATCTCATGTTCCGTCCACCACATAAAAACATCCATTTCGTTTGTGGAACATTGACAAAATATTGCTTATCGTTTGCCCCTCGCATGAATTCCTGTTGTTACCTAGCGCAGTATGTGTGTTAATATAAATCACGGCTGATTTATCAGGCGTTTTTGATATATGGCTATTGGTGATGTTTATCACAGTGTCGCATTTTTAGGGCAATGGTGATTGGGGATGGGAGAGTCGTGGTGGAGGCTCATTGAGCAGATATCGTGGCGGATATGAGGTACATTTTGTTGCTTATAAACTTCGTTCTAGAGTGACATAATGCCATTGGGTTTATTCATAAGACAAGCTGAATGTCTTGATAATGAATTTGATGTTAGATGTCTTCAAGCGATCCGTTATGCGCTTCGGTTTTTCTCTTTTCCTGTGGAACGAAAGTATGGGCGAAAAGGGGAAAGTGAAATGGGGAGGTGGGGGCGGGGTGGGGGGGCACTTGCCTGCTAGGATTTTGAGATGTGTAGAAGAAGGAAAACGTAGGCGAAAATGAAGAAGGTGAAGATTTGGTTGAGAGTAGCAGCAGTTTGCCATCGCCCATTTCGAAATTTTCTTCGCTTCACTTGAACAACGTCGCATCCAATCCACAAAGCAGCAGTAAAGCAAAGGCATTATCGGCCTCACTCACTACTCAGCGTCATTTGCAATGAGGCGAGTGTTTATCTTTGTGGTTGACGTGTTTCTCGTTTTGCTTAACTGTCGATGCGTATGGCTGTCGCCTTCAATCTTGATGCTCAAAATAGAACGTTTGTTTTTTGGCGATCCCATTCCCCTCTTTTTTCCACTTTCAAATATTCATTTGCTAAGGTCATCCTCGTCCATTTGGAAATGTATATGGGTTCAAGAAAGGTGAAGATAATTAGTTGAAGATGAGCAGTGACGGTGGAAAAGTCCAGGTGATATTGTGGTGAACCTCACTCTCTATAGGTATGTTGAATCGCCCCTTGTTTGTCAGAGGTGGATTTGTTCAGCAATTTTCAGCAGCGATGTTACCAATGGCGAGACGGTGGTGGTGGACCACAGCAGCGTAGTGGCTTCCATAATGGCGAATACTACGTACGTTTACACTTAATACGGTGCCTGATTTATTGATCATCTCCACCGACCATCTTGCACATAATAGTTGACAGTTTTTGGTAGATGAATGACGTGGAACGTTAAAGGCAGCGTTAAGAGCGATTCTTCTGATTTGACCCATATTCATATAATCACTATCCACTCATCAGTGGAATCTCTGTGCTCAAGCGGGGCAAACGTGTGAGATCTCGGATGCAGTTACACCACTGAACTAACGCAGACGTGTTCACTCTCCACTGTCCAGAAAATCAATTCGGGGTTAAGCGTAGATTCCGATTCGTCGCACCAAAACGATATCAAAAGAGGTGGAAGTGAGGCTCGCTACTGCAGTATGAGCGAAACCGTTCAGCACTATCCTTATTATGCAGTACAGCACCATTCAGTTTCCGACATCGTTTTTTGAGAATCTATTTCCTTCGGCAGCATGAGCTTTTTCAAACATTCAAGAGAGAGTTGGTGGGATTTTTGCAATCATCCGTCGAAGGGTGCTAGTTTCCGCCTTTTTGTGTCCCAATAGGAGGTCGCTATGCTCACGTCGAGGGCTCAACGATTCTATCAACCTCACCGTAATTGCATATCTGCCTGTCATTTTCGATTTTCGTAGCCTTTTTAGTATGAAGATTTGAAGGTTTATTTCTGAGCGAGTGCTCAACAGTGAGCCAGTAACCTTTTTATTTCATCGGAAATGATACTCTCAAGAGATGATCCCACGAAAAGGCGATCGAGCGATTCTCTTCTCGGGAGATTTACCATTTTCTTGAACCTTCTATAGTGGGGGGTGTGAACTCATTTTTTAGTACCAACCAGTGAAGTACGGGAGCTTTTCCGAGAGGTTTGCGAAATTAAGACATGATTTCAAAACGACGAACTTTTTGATGCATCGCAGAAAAGAATCAGGAGAAGCTTAAAGAATAGGGAGTAGCGTAATTTGCGCAGAAAGCTTGCTTATTAATTTTACCTGAATGGTTCACTTGGTTCGGTGGCGGTTGAGTTGTGGTTTTGATGATTCCCTCGCTTCAATATGGCACTGCTATGCTGATATATAATTGCTGTGATCACGCGGGGAGAAAGATTAGCATGAGACACCGTATCACGTCATAGGGTGTCGGAAATAAAATGAGACAAATTCAGGTTTTTCTTATTCACGAAGTAAGGCAACAGTAATTTACAGCGAGTCGAGTTTTATAAAATATCATTTGCTTTGCCATGGCATTGCGATTTTCCGTTGATGTTTTATTGAATCTGTGTTTCTGAAAGAATTCATCATATAGACGGGTCTTGCTTTCAGTCAGAAAGCGATTGCGGTGCCTCACACGTCTATCGTCAAAGTTGGCCTGGTACAACTTGTGGAACTTCAGCGAGAATAGATGATTGGCAGCGAGAGGTTGTTCATTATTATGTTACACTCGCTATTTCTGTAGCAAATACTACAGTGGGAATTATTACGATTCACCGATGAGCGAGTCTCTAGCGAATGGTCCTCTGCAAGAGGGGAGGGGATGGGATTTGTTGAGCTATTAGCGTTCTGAGGATCGCTGCTATAGAACAATGGAGTGAGCAGAGGATTGATGAAGGAAACGCGTCCTGTGGTACAAGTTAGCAAAGGGCGAAGCCCGCTGAATGCGTTTTATACAGTGGCATTGAATCGTTGTGTGTGGAGCATATATGAGCCACTTTGTCAAGGACAGCACTTGCTTTGAGCAATGCTTTTCAACACTTTTCCTCTGCTGAATGAGAATGAGCTCAGGTGCAGCAGCGAATGAGCGTCGCAGGTGGCGTTGATTTATTTGATGCAAGCATTGCTGCAGTTACACCGAATGCTTGCGGTATTGC
The DNA here is from genome assembly GCA_022844705.1 of Toxascaris leonina. Classification (NCBI taxonomy): domain Eukaryota; kingdom Metazoa; phylum Nematoda; class Chromadorea; order Rhabditida; family Ascarididae; genus Toxascaris; species Toxascaris leonina. Next base: position 38,144 of record JAARMF010001015.1, on the reverse strand, counting down.
TAATGAAGATGCGGTCGAAGGCCGTTTCGAATCGTCAACGAATGAGGTGAATTCGAGCAGTTTGGATGTTGAATTCTTTTGTGTTGTATTAGGTAGACGTGAGTGTGTATCCTGTTCAAGCTAGCGTTTGGCTGCGTGTATTGAGGGCTTAAATTGGAGGTGCAGTCACTTAAAGTTTATCTACAATTCTGAGGAAATTTGCATTTGTCATCGGCGGCGAGGTCGCCTTGAATATCGATAAGTGCAGGTGGAGAGCGGGATGGGAGAAGAGGAGGAACGGATTGTGTTGCGGCTTTTTGTTCGTCCTACTGGAAAAGGAGATACTGTTTCACTTAGACTTCGATGATTTGGGGGGCTCCCAAAGACTCCTTTAAAAATCCATTGAGAGAGGATCGATGAGGAAAGGGGTCCTCATTACACGGCCTCTGTGATAACGAGCATTAAACAAATCCTAGCAGTATGATGACAAATGTTCATCTGAGTAACAATTTTGTCAACCTTGTATCAGGGCTGTGACACAGCTTGTTGTTCCACATGGTTATTGTACGTTGTGTTTGCTGCTGTCTGAATCATCGGCAGAATTTCAGCTAGGAAATGACCAATTGTCGTCGTATAGTGTGCGACAGAATTCGTCCACTGCCGGTGCCACTCGCATCGAAGCATCCTCGCAGGGCGATGTTGAGCTGCCCGAAGCGCTCAGTCACCCCATCGTAAGCGTCTTTTGAAATAATCTGCTTTTTGTTACATATAGAAGTGATTAGTGGCTTCAAGTTCCTGTCCATGCATCACCTTACCTAAGTGAGGTAACTGATAACTAATAGCAACGATGTGTGAGATCGTTGCTCAGTCCTTGGTGTCGTGCACAACGATTGTTTTTGTTCAAACTGAGTTGTGTTTTTATCGATGACCTTCCATCATGGATGTGAATATTTTCGCTGTGAAAATCACAGGTCGTTGTCGTTTTCGATGACCTTAATAGGGCACAGTCGACACATAGTGATGCGATTGCTTGTTGATGATCTACTTCCCGTTGCCCACTTTCTGCAGAAATTGCGTGCAGTTCTGTATGCCGCTTTAATTCGAGAACTATTAGGAGAAAATATCTGTCACGTCTACTGCGCGGTTACTTCTGCAGTGAGCTGAGTGCTTCCTTCGTTGTTCTCTAAGTAGCCTCCAGTTTGTCGGATTGGTAGCTACTGCCTTGCGTTCTAGGTTGGTCGCTGGTGGGTCTCATTGAGTCTTTTTTTATTGAATGCTGTGGAAAATGCTTGAAATTAAATTTCTCCCACCTGTCAGTGAATGGCACTAGTTTTATACGGCCTTCTAGTCCTGTTCTATAGGAGATCGACGCAATTTGTCATGAAGCATTCATCACGCAATGTCAACATCTTCCAACAAAATACACGTCGCTACAAGCCTTTAGAATGCCGCAAAGTAAACACCAGTCTGTAGGCAATGTGCGTTTCAGTAAGCAAAGAAATGGCTTACAGAGCCACTCCGATGCAAGGATTTTTGGATTTAAATAAGGGCAACAGTCGTCTCGATTTGCTTCTTTGCATGTCAGCGGGAATTTAGCGCGTAGATGAAGTGATTTCCTAGATCTGAGAGAGATGGATGGGCATCAAGCATGTAGTGGTGAATTCCGAGCGCGAGTCTGCAGTTAGATGATGCATACTGAACTCTGTTGGAGGAGTCGTCACCTTTAAGGCTCGTAAGACAACTCGAACAAACGTCTCATCTTCAACGATTTTGTCAGCGTTGCTGTTCGGCAGCAAAGTTTGAAAAAGGTCATCAAGAGATCGGATCTAGCGTAAGGCAATGAAAAGGTGCTACAAATAAAAGAGAATAAAGCAGCGTCATGGGTATTGTTAGGCAATCTGGTGGGACAATATGAGGTGGGCAGCCGGTATCAGTCGATCAGGAGACAGTCAAACGACCACATTTCTCACTAAGGAGTACGTATGGTAAGCAATGCAAGCACTCGGCTAGCTTCGAGGGATAAATGGAGGATGTCACGTGACAGCNTCTGAGAGAGATGGATGGGCATCAAGCATGTAGTGGTGAATTCCGAGCGCGAGTCTGCAGTTAGATGATGCATACTGAACTCTGTTGGAGGAGTCGTCACCTTTGAGGCTCGTAAGACAACTCGAACAAACGTCTCATCTTCAACGATTTTGTCAGCGTTGCTGTTCGGCAGCAAAGTTTGAAAAAGGTCATCAAGAGATCGGATCTAGCGTAAGGCAATGAAAAGGTGCTACAAATAAAAGAGAATAAAGCAGCGTCATGGGTATTGTTAGGCAATCTGGTGGGACAATATGAGGTGGGCAGCCGGTATCAGTCGATCAGGAGACAGTCAAACGACCACATTTCTCACTAAGGAGTACGTATGGTAAGCAATGCAAGCACTCGGCTAGCTTCGAGGTATATATGGAGGATGTCACGTGACAGCAATACGGCTCGAGGGAGAGAAGATAGAAAGCAGAAGGGAGAGGCGGTGGCATACTGTTGTCGACGGTTGCCAAACGTCGTTCATAAATCGATCAGTTAAAATGATAAAATTAGAAAAGTGAATGAAATGACGGAGGTGAGATCTGTTACGACAGAAGGCATTGAGCGGAGGGAATGGTTCTACTCCTGACGGAAGATTCTGAGGCATTCTTGTGCCCACGTCACCATTTGGCGTTCTGTGTTACGTAAAGTGGCGCACTTAGGTGACATATTTTAGGTTTCTATGCCANTTCTGTGTTACGTAAAGTGGCGCACTCAGATGACATATTTTAGGTATTCTATGCCGTGAAAATACCTTATCACTGTGATACGGAGATGCTGCTTTCATCTCCCTTTCCACTCTCACGAGCCTGCTCGGCAAGGCAAAGTGCTCACCTATATTTTACTTAAGTAGCAGAGGAACAATCGGGGTAGAATTTTATTTTCAGATGATGCAATCACTCGAAGAAAGCGGAGACATACAAGTGGAACGTACGGTCAGCATTCATGATGGAATTAGGGAGACATTGACAGACCCACCGCAGGCATTCCCTAACGTGGTAAGTCTAGCATAGGGAATGTTCGCTTCTCTTGTATAATTGTTCTTCGGAATTCACATCACCCTTTCCATGCATTTTCCTGTCGTTTTTTCCGGCTGAATATGACTAATTCATATGTTCGCTGTTATGCACTTTCAATGTTATTGCGAGGCATTTGGGTTCATTGCTGATAAGAGTCGAATAACATAAAAGTTGCTGTGAATGTGTGCATGAAGAGTGTCTCGTTATTGTGCTGAATGTGATGACGTTCAAACGTGATGGCAATGTTTCTGTGAAGCATAATTCGCATATATCCGATAATAGTTGCACATCCAATAATGCACTCATTGGAGAACTGTCATAGCCTTCCATTGTTGTGGTTGCATTCTTTTAGAGCGAACATGTTGACGTGGAGAGAGTTGTCTATGATGGCCAACCGGTGTTGCTAAACCAGCCGTCTAAAGCATTTGACGACGCAACTGAACGTCCGGTCAGCGATTCTTTTTTTAAACAAATTTGAAGACAGCATATGAGCCACTCCCATTATCTTTCTAGCTTTCGATTTCTCGATCACGGAGGCGTTCTCGCCGTTCGTAACCATATGTAGGGCGTTTTTCTCACTTAAAAACGCGAAGTTAGAGCTTGCAAATAACCCGGAGTCAAGAGAATACATGACGTTCGCATATGTGAAGTCAGGAATCGAGTTAATCGCACTTTATGTGTTCATACTGATTTGGCCTACTTTCCGTTGAAATGTGGTGCACGGAAATGGCACTCGTAAAGTTATTTCTGTTTAAAAGAGAGGGTCACAAACAAGGGAGGGTTCTGATGGTGTTGAGCAATGCAGTGCGATGAAATAACTTGGTGGTCATGGTGGTCACCTTGCAGATGTTGTTTATATATTATTGCCGTCCTTGTTAGTTGAGAGTTGCATCATGAAAGAGAATGAGGAGGGGGAGATGGATGTTTGTGAATCGTGCAATACAGTGTTCTTTGAGAAGACACCTCTTACACTGTGAATATGTGCACTCCATCCGGGCTGAGCTTATCAATCGTTTCTGGCAAGAGGGGATCATACATGGGTGTTTGTAGATGGTCGCGCCTCGTTCCCGGCATAGCTCTGCTGCAAGTCATCATAGCGGTGTCACTTGTCGTAACGACGTTATTCCGCCGGTAAGAACTATTTTGCAATGTTATCTTTAAAGTATCGAATTGGTTCTTTGTTCATTGGTTAACTATAGAAGGTGGATGGCAGTGCTCTGTTTTCTAACAATCTGGACATCAGATTTTAATCAGAAAGCCAGGTAATATTGGACTTCTTTGCTAAGATTCGGTTAGAAGGAGTAATGAATTGAACTCTTTTATGACCGAGATTAAGTTTGACTGGCTTCGGTTCTAGTCAGGTAATGAGCTTGACTTCAACTGGACTATATTTAACCGCTCTCTGCAAGTTCGCATGGTCGTTGATTACATCCTACTACATCACGATCAAGGCAGAGTTCAGAGCAAATAAGGTTACAAGCAGTTAGTAATTTTCGACAGATGAATTTTCTTCGAATTATTGTCGATGATACGATACGCGGCAATTCGTGACGACGTCGTGAACCATGTGAAACAGTATAAATTTTTTGAGATGGACGGCTGACGTATTAACATTTCGGGTTTTCCATATCGTCTGCGATGCGGTTGGGTTGATGAAAAGCATGAACCCACTGTTTTATTATATACTTCTTGGTTTGCGATAGATACCGCAAACGCTAGCTGGCAGTGAGTGTCCTCGCACGCACGATGAATGTTCCTATGGCATAGCGACGCTTTGCATCTGTCGACAAAAGGGAGCAGGTGGCTGTGCTGATAGATGTTTTTAGCCTTCGGGTCTCATCTGTTTGAAATGGTTTCTCGGATTGGCTTTTTTGCTGCAACGGTTAGCTGGTTTTGCTGTGGTGGTCAGCTGCCTCTTATATTGTAGTTTCGTTTAAACTACATTGTTGTGCACTGACTGGCGAAAAGCTGCCATCTGATGAGACTGCATTAAGCAAGTCGATGGAACTATGGTCGAATTGTTGATTGAAGAAAGAACAAATGAAGATGAAAACACGAACGAGCGTTTCGATACAGGAGAAAGGACTCCACTTACTTCACTATCCACCAGTCAGTACGAGGTTGAGTGCCAATAAATTTTCTCTGATGAATGTTCAGAAGCCGTTCTGTATTCTGTTTCATTACCGTAATCATCCGAGTCCTTTGAGTAGGGTGAACGGGTAGTGCGTCGCAAACTGAGGAGGTTTTTTTTTAACGATTTCGAGAAGTTTGGAAGAGTGCTATAACGAAATGGAGACTGCTGCGAATCCCGCGGAATCGAAGGGAGTAATAACGAAGCGAGTGCTCCAAGCCTTTCTATGAAATGCTGTTTTCATATTGCCATTGTTCGTGAAATCTCAGCATGCTGTATTAGTTGCATCAATGCTCCAATATTTCAATTTCTTGTGTTTGAGATACTCCAGCGGCAATATGAATAATAAGTTCCCGCTGCGTTTAAGTTACAACTCCTCGGCTAGATGTCCGTGAGGGGATGAACTTGTTGGCGGTGATTCTCATAAGGGACAACAGCACTATTCATCACAACGTTTTTCGTCTTTGCTTAGTGTCATATTGTTATCACTTGTCAATAATGCACAAAACACCGAAGTGGGATTTGGGAATGCGCAGCAATGAATTGGATCGTTTTTTTTCTTTCGAAATTTAGTGACTCGATCTGAGGCCGTTTCGCTGTATATGGATTGATGCAGGTTATCTGAATGTTGGTGGTCATCTGTCGCATACAAGTTTCTCATCATTTTCATTCTCATGAATTATTAAAGTTTATTTGGAATAGTACTCCTCCTTTATGAATGTTTTCAAGGATGGACGTCATTGGTCGTTCATGCTCGGCGTTGATGGTGATCGTCCCACAAACGATTACGGAAAGCGAACCAACTCAATAGGAAGTGCCTCGAGCGAGGTTTTGTCCTTTATGATTTTAGGTTTCACCTTATTAAAGTCAACGATGGTTCTTAAAGAAAAGCATTTCTATTGCGCACCAATTTCTATTCTAGGGTTGAGTGCATGTGACTCGGTTGACGGCGAAGGTGTTCTGAGGGCGAGTTCAGCTTCACTTGTGAAGCCGTGAGTGGTGTAGCAAGAGCAATTATTCACTCATCCTCATAAGTCATTCAAACCAAAAATGTCTTTATTCGATGCGAAACAGTGATTTCCGGTTCTATGCCTCTGAAAAGTTGCAAATTCCGTTTGCTGTCACAAAAGGTTATGGCGTCATCCTCCAATATCCGGAAGTTGTGTCCAGGTTTCGGAAAATCCATTACGTGTAGAAGAAACGGCACTTTGGTATTAGTTTGTTTTTCTGGCGGCGCATATGTTGCAGCAAATTGTTCTAGAAAGGAATATGATTTTGAATTGCCGTTCCAGCATGGTGAAATCGAAATAAGAAAGGCAAACGCTGGAGAAAATCGACACACTGAAGACATCAGCGAGCGAATTTCCCTCAAAACGGCGAGCCGACGGTCGTCCATTGATAGCACACAGGGTGTAGAGGTGTCTTACGGGTTGCATTTTTTGAGACCATTTCGGCTTTTATTTCACCGCTTTTCTGTGAGAGGGAGAGTGATAGTAAGTCAACGAAACTCGCCTTCTATGGATGAAGGGACATTTGTGAGGGAAGGTGGTGCTGTCGGAACACGATTTCGGCATCATTTGAAGATTGCTGAAGTTTTCATTCTTTTTTTTAAGCAGTCATTCGAGTATATGTCATCAGTCCCATCAAACTGCATTTGCGTTTGTTGGCAAGTGATGTGATTAATCTAGAATACGAACGGAAGAGACGCTGGCATGAACGATGCAAGTGATGCTCATATAGGATTTGCGCCGATAGCATGAAACTTCACTGGATGATATGTGCAGTGTATTACGTATGGTTTGTACACTTGTTGTGCAGCAGGTAGAGGCATTGGAGGTGATGACGACAGTTAGTTATCCAGGAGAGGGATACTTTGGAGATGGATGTACTGCTGCTGTAATTGATGATATATGTTTGGGAGTGCAAGTGGCATGTTATCCAGAACGACGTCTTTTTTCGCACTTTTGGTAGAGGGGATGTTCTCTTCCTCTCAATAATGGTCACTTCCTCATTCGAAAAAGACTCTAGACGCTCATAGCAAATGCGGTCTATATCACGCTAGTTCGAGCACATTCTGACTTGTAAGCTGTTTGGCTTTTTCTTTAATTGTTGACTGGCTCAACTAGCTCAACATTATCAACTGCTCAAATGTTCATTTATTCGTTCCCATGGAAATTAAAATATTCGTTCAGCGGCTATGAAATTCCAGAAAAGTGACGCTCGTTCAGCGAGTGTGAAATCATGGGAGCGTGATCTATTGACGAGATTCGTTGACAGTGGTGGATGTGAGCGTCAACGCAGAATCCGCACACTGTCGCTGAGGAGTGCGCATGACGAGACTGGTGAAACAACATGTGTAAGCTTTTAAGCTTGTGACCGAGAGCGTTATCTGCTGTGTTTCACTTCCTACCAGTTGAGAACTATCTCTTATGTTCCGCTCATTAGCTGTCTATTTAGAACGTGCTCTCAAATGATGTTGTCGTCAAAGCGAATTAGCTTCTAGATTCTGACTCAATTTCTTCGTGAATCATCTGCTTGTTTTTCTCTTCAGTGAGTTGAGGATTTCATTCTTTTTTGGGGGGGATTTGCTGTAAGCAAGGAGACCAGTAAATGCTAATATCTTTTCGAGAATGTTCTAAGTACTGCTTATAAGCTGCTTCTTCCGGGACCCCTCTGCTTGTATTGGTCGCAGTTGCCATTATTTTGCAGCAGCGACTGAAAGCATGCCGTCATCACTTTAGCGACTATCAAATTTCTTGCAATGGAAGGGAAAGTGCCGGAGACGATAATGTTCAACAACATCGCATTTTGCAGACGGAGTTGGCACACCAGGTTCATTATCAAACAATAGTGATTGTGGACAAGATTGTGACGGTTGTTTCACTTTTTCCTGTCTGCTTTTATAAGACTTCGTCATTTGGAATGAGGCAAGATCTGAATTGTTTCTTCGGAAAATCTCTGAAATCTTATACTCTTGTGCTTGCCGTTTTATATGCGACAAGCGAATGATTTCTCGAATATTTCACTTGCTCGGAGAGTTTGAATTCGTGGGTTTTTTCTCAGACGTCGTTCTTTATATTCATCCAAGATTGCGCTGAGATTTTATTGGACGGATCAGCGTTGTGTATATACATTCGGTCCTTCCAACTGTTTGAAGTCCAAATTTTATGGCGAGAGTTCCACAAAATGAGCAAAACAATTTGAATAAAACTATTAAAGAGGTTTATTAGGAAGGACTATCCTTGTTTTCAGGAAAGTCTTCTACCTTATCTGGAAGTGGGTGGCGAGGATTGCGGTCAGCGAGCAAATCAAATGGCACGCTTGAGTCACTCATCTTCGACGCACAGTGTTCATAGTACTGTAAGTAGCTTACGGCATTATTGCAGCCGAAAATGTTGCGAGAGAGATTACCGTAGCTGAGATTCTNGATTTCGTCATAAGTAACTTCAGGAGGTAGTTATCTGCGAGGTTAGTTGGTACTTTCTGTCCTTTGTCACTTGTGTAATTTGACCGATGGGGAGTGCATCAGAGGAAGGGCGAATGTCGGCTGGTTGCTTGTGGCATAATGCTCGACCTTTTTCTTTCTTTTGCTTTTGCGGACAATTAAGTTGAAGGAATAGGAAAATTCCACCATGTGAGCATAATATCCCTTTGTTTCGAACACAAAAAGCTTCCCATGTCGACATACATCAATATTCTGTGAAACAAATGATAACCGATCGTCACGCTGTCGTGCCTTATGTGCCGTGACTGAACGCAGTTGTGTTAGAATTGAGCTGTTTTGAAGAGAAATGATACCGGTTTATACATCATTCTAATACGATGTTGGTAAGATGTACCGATGGGTCTTAAGGCTTTGTGTTGTGTGTAACTGTGGAGGCGAATCGATGTACGCGATGTGCTCATCCACTCACTGATTGTACCGCACTGCGTCGATAGGTCTTTTTTTGGGAAGGGGGGGGGGGGGGGGGGGGGG
>JAARMF010001015.1:0-28308 GCA_022844705.1 Toxascaris leonina | reverse complement strand
CGCCGCGTTTCCCAATTGCTATCTGATGGCGAGGAATTCATATAAACTGGCAAATCTCACGAGTTGCGGATGAGTATTTATATGGGTATTTAGGTTCATCAGACCTTGACGCACTCATTTCTAAGTAATGAAATAAGTCATTGGCTGCTAAAATCATTTCACGTTTCAGTGTTTGGGAGGAACGCTTGGTGAGTTTGCTGACAAGAAGGACGATGAACCAAACCTCAGGGAATGCCCATATAGTATGGGGAGCTGTCGCCGAATCGCAAACGAGGTTTTCTTTCTTATTTGCTTCCCATTACAGTCATAAGCGAATTAATTTTAGATTTGATTGCGCATCAGATGCCTCGATTTAATAGTTTTTTCTCTACCTGAAGCTTTGCTGAGTTCAGCCTTACATATTGATTCTTAGCATTCGCATTTCCGATGTTTTTGTAAAGAAATGAGGATCGTATCGAGGGAACGCACAGAATGTTACGAGTGCAACGATCAAAAGCAGAGACATCGCTATATTTTTCGACAGGGCTCATAAGCGTTGTAATTATTCGAGTAGTGGTGCTTCTGGTTATGATGGCATTGCAATCAGAGGGCTGAGCATCCGATCTTTTTTATCTGCGAATTGAGTGTTTTAGTTCTCATTAGTTCAGTTCTATTTGATTATGCGTGTAATGGAGTATTGCAAGTATTGCTATATGCATGCATAAACCGAATATAGAAATATCTCATTTCGTTCATTCTTTGAGGGCATTGAGCAAGAGACTGAGAAGACTGCATCCGAAATTCACCTCTTACTACGAGGAGGATGACATCGTATGAGTAGTTGACTGAGGCTTGCGACTTAATATGGTTATGACGGCAATAATCAGTTGGTGTGTGATGAATTGCAAGGGGAAATGAATAGAAATATGAATGCATCTGAGGTGGGACACGGTAGTGAGCAAGTTGTCATTGAAAACCCATTTGTGTGAGATGCGAGTGGGGCATCTCATACAAGGCTTTGAGAGGTGATAATTTTTGCATTCCATTTAGGCACTCGGCCAGTTTTCTTGATCAGTTTTGTTTGGAATCTTTAGATGGAGCGTTATAAATCTTAGAGGTTATCGCTGATTGTGCAGGACTACCATTCGCATCACTGCAGATTGTTGATGTGATTCAATGTTTAGATGGATATTGACACCACTCAGATTCGAAGTCATATCGCTCAAGAAACGAATGGAATCGCGAGGAGCCGGAGCGTTTCTGTTTGCAGCAGTCGCAGCAAGGTAGTTTTTCTTCCTCGTTTTTTGCCAATCTTCGTTCGCTCTGAGAAATTACTTTGCCTGTGCAAAATGCTTTGAAATCCATTATTTGATTTTGGAGGAGTGGAGGGGCGGGCAAACTTGTGGCAGGGTGAGAAGGGTAAAGTGATGACTGGGTGCGATGTTGGCTGCCTACCGATGGGTTGTTTGACAATATTTTAAGGGAATTGACGAAACGGAAGTTCATATTGGCATTATCGCAAATAATGATGTAAGCGATAGCGTCGTCACTATGAAGGATGCCGCACATTTGACACTTGACAGCTCGACAAGAAGCCTGCTCGTCGCGGTAATGTTGTTTAATTGTTTTTTGTGGTTCGCTGAGGTAGGCGGCTAGAGCGGCTTTTCTGCCTTTTTTGGTGCCTTATTAATGGTGTTTTTTCGGGCTCAGTTTATCTTGTGACAATTGAATAGAGAATATCAGCATTGCCGGGAAGAATTTCGATTAAATGTGCTTATTTGCAGTTATTTGTCCCATGTAGACGTCGGAGCTGCTTGCTGAATATTGGTTTGAGTCACCCACCTTTACGATGATCCTTTCACCACCACACTGAAGAACGCTGCGAGCGCTGACCAGAATTTTTGCCCTTCGGTGCTATTCTTCTCCATCTCTCTGCAGTTCTTGTACCAATCTGCCATATGTCTTTGAGAGATCGCTGAATCGCATTTGAACACAGAGGGTTTGTCATCGTATTTTTCACTAGATGGGGGCATAAATTGTGTACTTCAAGGTAAAAGCACAATGGTGGAAAAATCGATATTTGTAAAATTGTTGAAGGGCCTTTAGATTAGAGGGTCTCAAGTTCCTGTAGCGTCGTTTTGAGTGGATAGAAGGTCGCGTACTGCTGAGTGCGCTCAATCAAAGATCGTTATTGCATTTGATTCTGCATTCTCACACCAGATAGTCTTTAACGACAAGTGCTGCAGGTATCAGCCTAGTCTTTAACGACAAGTGCTGCAGGTATCAGCCTTGAGAGGTCAGTCCCATCTTGTTGGCGGTCTGCCCCGTTCTTCCTTTCCATATCGTTGTGGTCAGTAGTACATCGCCTGGTGGCCGGCCTGTTGGCGACATAGGTTTCAGTTAGTCGGAATTTCCTTTTCCTCGCCTTTCTTCTTTCACGAAGTACCTGCAAGGCAGCAGGGGCTGCAACCCTTTTCGGCGGATCGTACTCGCCGTGATGCGAAACCGTCATCGGGTAATATGACCATTTTTCAAAGTGTTGGCGTGCCACCGCCAACCCCAATCACACCCTGATGAATTTCGCCATCGGTTGGTCCGCGCCTGCTCATTCAGCATATTCGCAGGCAACCGTCATATCTGACGGTCGTTCCACGGTCCTTCGCTGCGTCGAGCTGAGCGAAAGGAAACACGACCGCTCAGCAACCGTCCAAGCAACCTAATGCGTCACATTACCAGAGAATCAACAGATAAATGACGTCCTCCTTCTCCGGCGAACGCACATGTTGTGGTACATGGTGCTTGCGTTCTATTATTGGTGCTAACGTGGGATGTTTGAGAAGAAGAGAAGGGCGTGTAGATTCGGGCTTTGCAGATATGCTCTGTGTACAGATGCATGTATTGAGTCCTCCCTTTTTGAACATCGATGGTGTGGAGAGGTTTCTACGCTTAACTGGGCTTTGCAGAGTTATTGGGTCTCCCGCATTTGCAGAGGAGCATTGTGCCTTCATGTTCATTCCAAAGCTTGGGACCAAGCCGCTGCTCAGATCGCCATGCTCTCGAATGCGTCACAGTTTTCTCAACCAAGGATTACTGAGATATTTTGTACCAGCGGTCCATGTACGGATGCTTTGCAGAGAAACAACGCTGAAGAGGAAGTGCTGCCGAGTGCATCGACGCTCGCAGTAGGACACAATCGAACACCTATAACTCGAACGTTGTCCCTTTGCGATTCAAGTGAACCGACAGCTGACGTAAGCATTTGATATCGTACCAAAGTTATGAATATTTGCGGATTTTTTATTGGGGACACCCACGATTCCTCGTGTGTTCCTTCACCAACCAGACCCTTTGTTAGATGTGCCTCTCTCGTTTATCATTTGCTTAGTTGTTAAGCGACAACCATAATGAGAAAACCCCATCATTGCTAAGGAGGTCTCTGCAATTTTTTTCATTTTTTCATAACGATCACGTATTTTTAGCTGTCGCTTCATTGCTGTCGTCATTGTGCCAGTGAAGGGCATCTCCTGCGTGATGCGTTCCACGCTGGTCTACATGGTCGATTCGGAAGCAGCGATGAATATGCATCCCACCAGGTTAGCTTATGCGTCTCATTTCCACAGAGTCTCCTCAGTAGGAAAACAAGTAGCGAACTTACAATCTATTCTTTGGAAAAGATCTGCAGCCTATTACGAAGAATCCACTTCATGTTGTAATAAGACCTGTCGTATGCATAGAAAGGTCCAACAGTTCTTTTTGTGTGTGTGTGTTGAGTGTGGACAGTGGGAGCTCGATGCGAAGTTAGTTCCAACAGTGGAACTAACTTCACACCGAAGCTCACTTTTTGCACATTTTGTTCGGGCAGTTATTGCATCTTTAGCATTCGTGGATACATTTCCGACTGATATTTTAAGGTGAAATACGATCCAGAGGAACCTCGCTACGTTACGGACGACGAATCGCGAAGGCTTGAGGAATGGCACAAACTCATCGAGAGCAGGAGTGGAACCGCGGGCAACGATTACCAATCCTCCAACGTATTTCTTTTGTTCTTCCAACACTGCAAATTCTGTGCAGGAGGTGATGTGAGGGTTATTTATTGCGGTGGCGATAAGATGAGGGATGATGCTCACTCGAGATGCGCTTCTGAAGTATTTTTTGCTGCGTGCGTAATTGATCGCTTCATTAACACGACTGTCGTGATCTGCTTTTAATTCCACTTCAGCACTCTCATTTCGGCTTTTGAGTAAGTGCTTCGACTTGAATGATCTCTCATTCGGCTTTTGCCATGCTTTCGATTTTTTGTGTGCACACAAGTTATCTCACAATTCATTAAAATAATGGCGTATTGTAACAAACATTTCAATGTGAAAACATAGAGGGTGGTGAATGGCCTTCAATTAGCATCACTTATAAGCTAAATTGAAAATTGTCCTGAGAGGGATGTCCATCCAGCAGAGCCTCAATATGCGCTTCGAAAGGGGTGGATCAGTCCTGAACGAAGACGGAATGTTGCTGAATGCAGCCATCGCGGCAATGTATCGCTTTTGTTGCTTTTATTCTTTTACTTCTCATATATGGATGGCTGCGTTTTGTTTGTGGCATTGTGATCAACGACAGCATCGCAGATTAAGCCTTCCTTGCCCTTGAGCTAGGCAGTCCTCGATATTGCAACTTAATAGCCTTAATAGTTCTCAGAAAGCACAAAGGTTCAAGATCTTATAGGTTGAGCTCAAGCTAGGCTCAGCTGTTCCCTGCATAAGTATCGAAATCATCGGCACTTTTCTCAGTTATAATTCAAATGTTTTTTGGAATCTCATAGGTGTAAAACGCTGTTTGTGTTGCAGCTTTCCACAAATTTGAGCCTTGCTTCGAGTATTGTTACTTTCCCCGCCCCCGTCTTGCAAAAATCATCGCAACCAGTACTTCCTTCCACTTGCTGAGATTAAAGCAGTAGCGGTTTTTCGCTTGTGTGCAAACAAAACGCGGAATACTGACGTTTTCTCAAATAAGAGAACACTAAAGAGCCAGACAAAGCTTCCAGCATTATAAAAACTGTTGGTTATTGGCATATATGGAATTCCTGATGCTAAGTCAAATCCATGCACTCCTGCTCCACATATTCTGTTGAGTCGATTGAAGTTGTTGGAAGGGCGAGTTGTTCTCACATGCATCTGTAGTGACATTGTTTCTTTCCGGACTGTGAGTGGTATAAGCAGAGAGTAGGCAGTGATAAGAGTGATAGAGGCATTTTGCTGGTTATCTGTGCCCAGAGATGGCTGAAGTTTTATAACGGTCGTGTGTGCGATATTCTTATATATCTGAAACATTAAAACATTGAGCAAGAGGAGGTGATATGAAGGTGCAGTATTCTATCTGATAGGAGAAATTACTTTGAGTCAAGATTTATATTTCCCCGCACTGACAGTTCAGATCCAGAACCGACATGATTGTTGATGAAATGCCGCACATGCTAAGATGATGGTTGGTTGCGGGATGAGGATGCAATGAGAAGAGCGCTTATTGCAATATTACCCACGCATCGTATAAATCCTGCAAACATTTTCTTTAGAGCGTCCACGAAATAGATGAGAATCACTCTGCTGCTACCATAAACACTGCGATCCCAAGAGGGGATGTTACGACGATCGCCACAAGTGCATCGAATATGACGCCTCATCGTTCCATGGGAAGTTTGCTAATTGCTTTTAGCATGCTTTTCACTGATTTATACTAATCGCTTTCGATGAGAGATAAAGACTTGTCGACGTAGAGCACTTTCATAGTTTTTGCTTGAGATCACTGCAAGTTGAGAGGAATGAGTTGCATACCGTCTTTAATGGTGTGCTACGAGCTAGTTAAGTTTTGCTAGGTGTTTCTTCTCGAACGCTCAAATGCTCCAAGCCATTATCATTTGAAGGCTTTTCCATTTGTTCTTTCACTTCTTTCCATCTTAAGAAACTCCACAATGGTCACATTTCGCCGTGCAGAATATACCGAACAATTAATTAGGAACTTTCGCATTCGTCGCTCACTTGAATAAAGTTCAATGCCTCGTTTGATGTGCATGAAGTGATTTATTTGAAGCAAAGTGCTATGCATTTATGGTTTGATTGGATGAATTTAATCCTGAAAGGGGTATTGATTTAGATAGATGACATTTACGGAACGACTGTGGATCAGCCAACGAATTTAGAGATCGGTGATGGCAGCAGTATTGGTCGAAGAACTCGCACTACATCTTCCAGGAGTGTTGGTGGCAAGGTAAGAGGATGTTGAAATGTTGAGTTAATCCTGGTGTCGAGAAATAGTCTACCAAAGGTGGGAAGGGTGCAAGGGAAGGATCAGGCGGGAGGGGGGTGGCTAAGGTAGGTACGGAGTTGAGATTTGCGACAATACCATCTTGCTCAGATTTCTGAGCTGTAGGTTAGAATCTACTTTAGCCTGGAAGTGATCAGCTCTTAAAGCGTTCGGATAATTCCTCCTCAGAGGACCGATGAAAAATATTATTGAACGGCAGTGATCGGTCTGTTAAATCATTTGTGACTAACTGCGGCTTATGTGTCGGATGCTGCAGCTATAATTCCTGTTGTGAATATTTTTCCCGAACGCATTCCAAATCTCTCTGATTGATCTTGTACATCTTCCTCAAGCAAAGTTTTTTCCGGCTTGGTGATTTGAAGGACCCTTCACAGCTGTCTGGAATCATGGGCAATCATTTAATGCGTAATCGTCACGAAAGGAGAGTGTGTTAGGTAGAAACGAAATTAATTAGGCGCATACAGAAGGAGCAGGGTGCGCTGTGAAGTCTCTGCCAAGCTTTGATGCTCCTCACTGATGGGCGCCATCTGAGTCTCATTCATCCATCCATTCCTCTCTAATTCGCGGGATTGTGAGGAGTTTCATAAATTCCGAGCTATTGCTTCAAAGGTTTCATTATGTGATTTCGATCCTTCATAATGTACCGATGAAAATTATATTAGAAGCAAAGTGACAAAGGGACTCACAACGTATTGTCTTCGGCTTTTCGTGTTGTGCGTTCGTTCTTTGCTGTCCTTAGAACACATCTTTTCTGCATTCATTCATTGTCCATCCGGCCTTTGTTTATGGATTACCTTGCCGTGCTATCGTTTTTATCCCATTTGCTCCTTCAACGTCACTGCCATCTAGCCATGCTTCTCTCTGTGCTGCTCCAAGTGACTCTTGTTTTCAAAATTCCATCCATAAATCTAGCGGCTTTGCACTTCTCGATTCCTGATGAAACTTCCTTCACGAACTTTTGTGAATCGCTTTAAATGCTGCTATCAGCGTTGTTCAGATTGGCTTGATAAGTGAGGTGATGCCACCAGCATCTCTTCTGATGGATTTCACTTCTCTACCAGACGGTCTGCATACATCTGTTGACCAGGTTGATTTGTATTTAATCGTTCATTTGAAATAAATAACGTTCTATCTGTTATATCTTCAAACCGGTGCCATTTCAGTTTGGGGAGGGCAGTGATTTAAACAGTTCGATATCAATAGAAAGGCAGAAAATTTGTACGGATGAAATAAGTTTGTTTTGCTATGTGGAATTTGATGTTGTTTTCCCTAGTGATATTGTTGATCGTGGAAGACCTTTAATTCACTCTTGCAGTTATGGAAAACAAGTGAAGAAGTGCCTTCACATGTGCCTTTTGCGCTTTTGCTTTGAGAGAATTAGCACCTTCTCAGGGTCATTGCACAACGTCATGCAATATGCTTTGTTTGAAAATCAACGTTGTCTCCGATTTTCAGCCCAAAGTGCCTTTGTGTTTGAGGCGACAGGTTGCAAAGCTATACTCATTGACGGATTCTGATTCGTAGGCAAGATTATGGCTCAGCGGAGTGGCATGGGTCAAAATTTTTCCTGGCCAACGCGTGAGAATGACACATAGTTCAGCAAAACTGAAACACTTTTTCAGCTCCCTGGCGTAAGCGATATCGGTTGGGCTTAGATTAGCGTTTTTTTTTAATTGATTGGATATGTAAGAACAGTGCTAATTCCGAGGTCGCAGGATTCTTCCAGAGAAGGGGAGGATTTGATGCGGATGACATGGAAGTGTGCCTCCCTTTGACCCAGGCAGGCACACTTACATGCGCTGGGACACGGCATCCGCAGCATTTGAAGAATGCTGTGGTCTTTCAAACATTTTGATTGCGCTGTGCAAAGGCTGTATAGATATTGCAGAGCGTTCATCATCGTTCACGATGTGGTTGTGTCACTAATGTTAACAACACCATCAGTCACCAAAGTCTCGATTGCAACAGAGTAAGCCCTCTAATAATGATGTTTTCTTATCATCGCTACTGAAAATGGTCACTTTGGCAGCAGAACCCTCTGCCTTGTTAAATCCATAAACAAATGTGAATGTGATGAGTGTCCAAATCGACGCTGACCATTGTTGTTATCTCGCCGTTCAATAAGATTTGCAACCAGTTCTGCTGAGCTCTTTTTCATTTATTGCGCAACAATTGTGATACATGATTTGTTTTTGTTGATGGTGGGGATTAGATTATCAGTTAGCTCATTAATAATAGGTCATATTATCACTGCGACCGATATATGGAGGCAATCATCCCCTCTTGCAACTTGTACAGATTTGCCTGTTGTATATGGCTGTCAGATTCTATTTCACAGTTTTGAGTGAAATGGTATAGGAGGGCGATAAGTTGTTCGACTATCGGGATTTGAGCCTTTGTCCCCTGCCAGATCCTACCGATCTAGGCAACGGCACGTTTGGTGGAAATCCTCAGTGAAGAAACGAAATGAGATTCACTTCGGAATGTGGTGAATGAATGAGGAAGGTAACGTACTATTGCATGTCGACCAGTGTATTTCAGTGTATGAGCATCTAAATCATGAAACTCCTAAGCAATAAATTTTATAATGTTTATGTCACAGCACAGGTTCATCCTGTTTCCCACAATTGCCTACGTTATTGTTGTTTCTCTTGATGCGCTCTATTTCTTTTCAGTGCGATTGTGGGAGAAAGGACAGGGTGAATTCTGAAAGGGATATTTGCAACAATGAAGTCACTAATGAGCAACGTGCACTTGCAATGAATAGTCATCGTCTTTGTGCTTGCAGAAGTCTGAATGAGGTAATACGCAAAAAATTATTTCTTATTTTAATGTAATTATCTCGTTGGAAGCTTCTTTGCGAGATCAAATATTGTTGTCGCGATTCTGTTGAAATTGTGCGGCGAAACGTAACTTTGTATTACTTTTGCGCAGGTCCACATCAGAGCCAAAGCCTTCAGCAATAGATAAACACCTTTAACGTTCCGAAGCTGCTTCCTGCTACAACTCGTTGAGTGGTACATTATGTATACGTATTGTTCAGCGGGGGAACCAACGCAATGGTTCTCGTGCATGTCATTATGTCGAGGTGCAATTACATGGCAAAGCTTTGGTTTATCACACGCATCTTACTAGATGACGAGCATTCCGTTTTTGAGCAGCTGCTTTAGAAGTCACTTATGGGTGCTCACTTCTAAAGCTTCTAGACATAATATTGCAAAAACACGTGTTTCGACATTAATGAAGTTGTATTTATTGTGGCCGTTTTGCGAATTGGATGAAAGGAGACCACTGGGAGGGTGAGTGGCGTTTTTGCGACATCTCAAGCGCTCAGAGCTTATCGCAATGTTCGCGGTGGTCGTATTGCCTACTGGGCCGCCATATTGGAGTATTTTTGGCAACACATTCTATGAAGGGTGCGAAATAGTGGGAAATCTTTTAAGAAGAAAGAATGCGCGTTTGGAGTGGTTGTTGCTGGAGATGGACAAAGGAGTGGAAACGCCACTGAAATACCATCTATTCGAACCGCAAGCCACCGTACTTCAACGTGCAGCATTGGGAGTGAGGTAGTTCCTCTTAGCTTTACTCTGTTTCTGCAATCGTCATCCTCCCTCATCCGCTTACCCCTTCCCTTATTTCTGCGACTTTTTCTGATTTGATTGGGCTTGTTTCTGGTTTTGCAGTTAAAGGAAAGTGTAATAAGTCCAGATATAGCGGACAATTCCCGCAACCAGCTCCAACTTCAACTCTTTTCTGAATTGCCTTCATCGTGCGTAAACGTGTAGGAATCGAGAAGTTACTGCTGAAAAGGTTGTGCATTGACACCATAGATTTAGCATTGTGGTTGTTTTCAACGTTGCAGATCACTTCACCAGCGATTTGCAGAGCGTATTCGATAGAGAGGAGTTACGCAGAGATGCCATACAGAATAAAAGCTCTGATATTGTTGATTTGAGCGCCGATGCGAGAGATAAAGCTCGTGCCCATTCGGCGATTGGCATAAGTGGCGAGGTTAGCGCACTTCATCTTTTCAGTAAGAGTTATTCACAGAACTGATTCGTTCTCAGAGGTCACCATTAACGAGGGTGTGTAAAAGGTTTATTGAAGGCCGATCTGGTTTTTATTTCCATTGGTTTTAACCGCAGCCCAGTGGACGAGAAAGTGGTTGCAGAATCTAGCTCGTCCCCCACAAGGGGAAGAGTTAGAGGCAGTTTTAGTGACATAGAAGCGTTCGTTTGAGTTACACTGATCTATTTTAAACTCATTTGGTTCATATATTTGTAATCATTCGAAATTGCCCTCATAACAACTCTGAATGCTCACAAAGTCGCAAATTTCGCGCGATTTTAAGCGGCATTTTATTTGCAATGCACTCTCCAACGTGTAATGTGAGTTCAAACCACTCTAACTTTTGGGGGTCTTTAATTCTAAAAGTAATTACTATAAATATTTACTTAGTCGAGAGGAAACAAAGTGAACTCATCAATCGAATATATTGGAGCCACGAAAATTGCTCCGCAATGTCACCAGTTTCTGGGTGTGTAAAGTAGCGGGGTGCACTAACCTTTTATGAGGGTATTACTTCCAAAGATTTTTGCATCATTGTGTTTTTATCGCTTTGTGCACTTGTTCAAACTACAATCTTTCCGCTGCTTCGATTATGTCAACTGTTTCCGACGTATCTCAGTGGAGGAACGAGCAAGCATTGTTCGTTTATCAATGACCTCTCTACTTGACAGAAGTGGAGATCGGATAACTATTGTCCTCGGGGGTTTTCGATTTGTGTTATGCCTCAGTTCGTCGTTACCATGAACATATTCATGTGTTTTGTGGTGCGAAATTTGCATGATCAAAGAACCATGTTGTGCCATACGTGGAACGTTTTGAGAGCAGTATTATGAGGTCGGATCGGAGCGGATAGACCAGACGTAGGTGGCGTCGAACTCTGGTGTCCTAGCGACTGACCGATGTTTTTCCATGAGAGTAATATTCCTATCACTCAACAATCCGCTTATCAAAGCTGCATTAATCGCATATGGGATATATGTGCAGCTTGTGACGATATGAAAGGAGTAGGTGTGAATCGCGATGGGAGAGAGTACTCTTCGAATGTATAACTTATTCACTCAGCAAATATCAGTGACCACAAGGTTCTTAACATATGACCTCTGACATGTTCTGTTCTGAGGTTCGCGTGTGTCAATTAAAAAGTTTGCAGAAATTACGTTGATAAGGCGGACTCGCGCTTTCTCTAATATTTCAGTCGTTATAGACTCACTTGCTAGTCCACTATAAATAGCATTTTCTTCCAAGCGACGAACTTGACGCAGAACTTACGCGGTTGCGCAGTACTGAACTTAAAATTGATCACTATGTTCTAGAGAGTGGTGAATTTAGTTCATTTAATGAGTGAAGTCGTGGAAGTTTATTGATAGAATCACAAAATTTGCTCTTGAGCAGAATTCATTGGAGTAGGCTGGAAGTTGCTTCGCTGCCTTCGTTGTCATCGAATCGTGTCCATTGTCGTCGATGAATTCTTACGAGGAGTTGCAGGCACAAGTGGTATTGCTCACCAGCTCGTCGCCGTCAGCAACCTCTAACACTCAACGAAGACATATTAGTGTTCTGAATGTTCCTGCTGTGTGTGGTGATTACGAAGATCATGTCGGGATTCGACCGCACTCTGCCGCCGAGGTAAGCGCATCTAGCAGCAGTCTGCTTGCTATTATAAAAGTGAGACTTGAACATTTCTGATTGAAACATTCCGTATGAATGACTGTCCGCCACACCGATTAATCCCACGTGGCATTCAGCTTCTTCCATTTAAAAGTGGCAACGTTTGGCTAAGCTTCATGCAAAATTTCCGAAATCCTTCTTCGAAAGAAAATTCTGTTCAAATGCACTCTTATGTTAATTCTTGCAGAAGTGAATACTGCATTGTGTGTATTTTGAAGGTGACATTAAAGATTGATGGTGAAGGTAATCTGCTGTCGAATATTGAATCATTTGAAGACGATGTGCCGACCTATGAGCCTATGAAGGACTCGGCAGAGGGACTCAATGTTTCCGCAACTGCGACTGCCAGCAATGTGATTTTTGTTTCCCTTGCAGTGCAGAAGATTTCTTTTCTCAGCGTTCAAGTATTTAACTTTTCTGAGCAATCAGTTTGTTCAAAAAATTTTATCGAAAAGAGATATTCGATCATCTGAAGAAGATTTCCTTGGTTGGATTATGTGATTTTTTCGTTGTTTTGTATGCAGAATGGCATTGCAACAAGTCGACTCGTATGAATATATTGTTTGAAAAAGTGACTGCAGCTTTTCATTGATGGGGCGTTGCCATTGGTTCATTGTCATTGGGAATGTTCATCCTGTGAGTCGGAAGCCTTTTCTTTTTGTTCCAACTCTGTGATTTCTCGAGACCTATGAGAGAATTTTTGCTGGTTGTTCCTCAACAATATTCGCAGTGAAAACGGATGTTGTTGGATGTGGGACATCGCTATTGATTTTTTCGATGAGAGGAAAAAGAAATAGTTTTCTGATACTAATATGATGATTATTTATAGTGCGGCGATGCGAATTCAAAGGTAGCTTCTCCAGGAACGCCATCAAAAAGCTACGACGGAGGACATATTTCAGTGAAGGTATCAGCTGCATCTTTGTCCACTTCCCATCCTCTTTCACTCACGTTCTGTTTAAAATAAATATTTTTCTTAAGAACTAATGCATAAATAATTAGTTTTGACTGCAGGAATAGAGCAAATGGAGCAATCATTTTTTGCTGTATTTTGATTCATTGATTTAATTCAATTATTGTTATAAGTCACATCTCGATGAATTCGATAACTTCCATGCAGCATTTTTATTTCCCGACAATCCTCATCTTTTATCGGCTTTGAGGTTGAATAGAATGATTGTGGGGTAAACTTTCAGAGTCGGAGTGATCTTCACTCTTCGAGTGACATCGGCAAAGGTTCTCAAAGTGGTGCTTATTATTGTTCTATATTACCACGCAGTTGAGATTATTGTAGTTGCATTGCTGACTGTAGTCGGATGCCTAGCACATTGATTTCGCTCTTCCGACTTTATTTCGTTGACCTTTATTTGGCAATTAGCTCCTTAATCTAGCTGTTTCATGGAGGTTCAATGTTTAGGAATCGGGCACCCCGTTGATGATACGTGGAGATTCGCCATCATATACGCCTTCTTCAGCACTCAATAGAACTCGTTACTCGCGTGCTGAGTTTGAACTGAGAAAAGCGGCTATTGTGGAGGTGAGTTACTCTCTTACGGAGGTTATGAAGTTACAAGACATCGGAGTGCAGTTCATTGCTCCCCACTATTCCTTGAAAATGGGGGCAAGGGTGAGTTTAATAGAATTGTTTTCAGTTAACATAATTAATCGCTTGTTTAAAGGCAGTGCTACAAGTGCTGGCAGCCGTAGACTGTCGACGAGCTATGGGACTTAGCGACGAGAACTGAGTTTTTTGCAGTTCATTTCTAAACGTAACACGAGCAAAGGTTTCGGAATATTCCATGAAGAGGCAAAAAGGCTACTCGATAGTGGATGGCTGAGGTCTAAACTCCATCTTCTCCCTACCGCCCTAACCGTAAGGCTCGCGTGCGTTGTTTTGAAGTGGCCGAACTTGGAGTGAAGAGCTACGAAATTTAATTTTCCTAAGTGATCTGAAAGTGTTTTGCGTTCTCATCCCGCATTTGTGTGTCACGGCGTATCCGTGGTAAATTTCTCTATTTCTTTGAGGTAGAGGAAGAAAAAGACGAGCTAAAAAATGCGATACGCACACCTTTTTCAGGCCACTACACAGCAGAATCGTGATGCGCCCTCGCCACAGCCATTGACATGTCAGCTTGGATCTTCTGACGGCAGAACTCAGCACCACCAAGGCTTCACTGTTCACGACTATCCATCACGTCCGCCACCGCTCTGCAGGGCGAAAAAGCATGTTCAAAACTTCGGAACTGAGGCACCTAACAGTAAAGATCGGTTCAACAGTGAACTGAAGAGGGAGTGTCTTCCCGAGGTAACAGTAAGGATTTCATCCTTTATCATCGTGTTGCTTATATTGTCCTTTGTTCGTAACTTCCTGTTTCGTGTAGTCTTTATTTGCCTGAGGGTATTTTTTCTTGTCTAATACATTCGAGTCGCTTCTTCAGCTCGTTACCGCTTCTTCGAGTGCTGTGATGTGTGATTTGGTATGCTTGATCTAGGCTTTGCTGGTTCACATGCGAAGATGGCGTTACTGCTTTCTTTGCTTGAAATGCAGCTAACAAAATTGGTGTTCACAGATTGTTGGCAATGCTAACGTGCAATTGTTTGTTTGTCACTTGACATTTTTGAATATTTGCTGCGTTCTCTAAGAAAGCAGTGATCTGCAGGGGACATTTTATCTGAATTACTGCCTGTTCTATGAGGTCAAAATTTTAGAGTCGTTCCATTTAGGTGCAATCCGATATACGTTTTCAGCGAGCTGCTAGAACGCCGAGTCGCAGCATTTCTTCCGACTATTCTGGATGCATCCGCTCGGATCATGCACCGTCATTAAGTGGAACATCATCAATCATTCGTGATGCCAACACATACCAAGAGGTTTTTTTTCAAAATTTGATCTGAGATTGTTCGTTATTACAACATACCTTTCACGTTGGAATACGCCTAAATTATGCCGTCATTTCCTTGCATATTTCCATAATCAAACAACGGTCTGGAATTTGATGTCATTTAGCACTTCTAAACTATAAGGGAAGGCACTGTGATTCGAGAGAGCGAGGTTTGAGACTAAAGAGGTGTCATATCTGAAAAACAACTGCAGGATGGCACTGTCTCAGAAATTTCGTCCATCGGCCCACATGTGACATACTCTACTGCGGCCAGCATTCAGTCTCTTTGCGTTTTGTATGAAAACGAGATGCTGATGCCTCTTTGCTTCAGCCGATTCCAATATCTTTGCATGGTTCAGTTCGAGATTTGTGTTGCCATCTGAAGAAACTGGTTCATGTTTCTCAACTTTTCCATTCTGTAGCTAATTGATTGTTGCCGCAGTTATATTTCAGCGGGTGCTTCCATCGATACCAGCTGCATACACGTCCGAATGTTCCAAATTCACTGGGGAATTGATTGGCGAGTTGTGTGAACGATGCATAATGGAGCATTCTCAAACAACACTCTCCGATGAAATTTCTACTATAAGGTTCTCAATGACACAACTTCTGGCTGATTTGAATGAGTGATGGGAAATAGAGTGTCCGATGTTAGATGCACTGATTTTCAGCGCGATCGGGTAGCTGATATGCTTCTCCATATGTGTCACTACTGTGTTTCTAAATGTCAGTGAGGGGTAAGGGGGAAGGGATGGAAGGGAATGGTGCTGTTTTATGGGTGCGAGCAGCGTTCGTTCATTCAGTTCTCTAAGCACATGCAACCAACCGCCTTGCATATCCCTCATGCGTGGTTGTTTCCACCATTCATACTGTTGCCTTCCAAGTATACATTACGACCACCACTGTGAACATATGACTGTTAACTCCGTTGTGGAATCGCGCATTGTTTTGGTGTAACAAGTGGGCTGTACAAGAAGCCGATTCAATCAGTTGAAGAGGTTCCGTTTTCAGCTGACTCAGGGTCAAATGCTTTTACTTGATTTGTGAATGCCTTGTCACAATTTGGCTCTGCAAAAAGTCATAGCATTTCGTTTTTTTTTTTCAGCTGGTTTCGTGCTCACCTCAATTTAGTTTTATTCATTGTCCAGGTTCTTTGTGGTATTTAAGCGCATCTGGATAAAGCTAAAATCCTGCCTCGTTTGCGTGACCTCATGAGAAGGGTTGTTTTTCAAGGGGATTTTCCTATCTTCATGATCGACTTGCCTTCATTTCGTTTTCAGGCATCACGTTCCACGTGGGCAAACGCGTAGACTGGCATCGCTGTTTGAGAATATGGTGACGTCCGCCGCTGAGAATGCGGCACTATCACGTTATGACCCATCGATCAGGCGCAATAAGTCGGTTCCACCTCCAAAAGCGCCATATGGAGCTCATGATGGTCAAGAAGTGCTCGAAAAGCGAAGTGTTGGTAAGTCAGCGTACTATCTGATTCGGCTCATTGCAAAGAGTTTTGTGTTTATTCGTTTGTAGAGCGAAAATGCGATAGAATACTTTCCATTTAAAAAAAGATTTCTTCCATTTGGTCACCCTTTGGTGCATTCTGTGACTTCTTTAAATACTTGCCGTGGTTTTTGCATAGTTTTATAGTTGCGAAAATGCAATCTAACATGAGCGCTATTGTGAATGTGTAGCAATCAACCACTGAGTGGTGTCTTTCTCAATTTCGGTGCTTCGAAACTAATGACCATTTGTCGCCGCACCTGAGGTGCCAAGCGGCATGCTAAGCGCTATTTCGCTTGTTCTTTTCCGAGGATGAAGAATATGAAAAACAAAGTTCTGAAAGCTACGGAACCCCCATGACGACTAAATGGGATGCCTGTTTTCATCATGGGTTCAGTAAGCAATAGATGCTGATTGTTTGTAACGTTTCATTCTGCAGATGACAGTTTTCTGAATGGACGTGATCCGGCAAGAAGAACACCGTGCGCTGAAGGAGCTCACAGTCATCCGGCATTTGTGGATCGCAATAGCTCTCCTTTCGAGGCTGCTTATAAGAGAGATATGGAAAACGCTAATCTGCGATCCACTGCCAACCGGTGTGTCTGTTTTCTGTTGCATCTTGTTCAGTGAGCATGACTTGAATTCAAGGCGAGCTCCATTGAATGGATATTATTCTGATATGAGCATACGTGGGAAAATCGGTGGTGAAGGAAGGTGTGCAAAGTGGTCAGAGCGACAGCAGGCTCATAATTCGGAGCTTTTTGTTCGATTATGATGATAGGCAGCCGGGTATTCCTGGAAATGCTTTTGTTTGCTTTCCTCCCCACCGTTTCATCATGGGTGTTCTCAGCTGTGCTCTCACTAGTCCTCTGCGGGTTCATCGAGTTGAGATGGCACATTTAGTGGGTCAGTGACATCCATTCTACGACATGCGCTTTCTGAATCTTCAACGAATTTCTGGTTATTTTACTCACATGATGCGACTGGATGTTTTATAACTGTGTTGGGCATGTACATTGTCACCTCAGCAAAAGCAAACATGAAAAAGAAGAGGTTATCAAGTACATTGCGGTTTTTGTTTGGCAAAGAAAATTCATACTTGAAATAAGCTCATGAACTTTGGATTTTAATACCGCATTGGGCGTGTGTAGATAGCTTGAACGATGTTAGATGGAGGAGCTGCTCAATATCTGTTATGATTTCCGTACACAAATTCAAAGCTATGTGGACCTGCCACTAACTTGATTCTGCAGTCAGCAAACCGCCCAGGGAGTTTTGCGAGAAGATGCGAAGCCCTTTCCCTCTCCTTCCCGCGCAGTAAGCCTCGTTCCGTAAAACGTGGGAGCTTTTACAGATTTAGCTCTTTCTCTGGCGCGCTACCTGACCATGTTTATTGCATAGAGTTCTGTATTTATTCGTTTGTAGAGGGAGCAGCGATAGAACACTTTCCATTCAACGAAGATTTTCATTTGGTCACCCGTTAAGATGCTAAGCACCCTTTGGTATGTGCATATGCGAATGTGAACTGGTCTCTATGTATGTTGATGCATACGTATTTTGCAGCTCGCAATAGGGGATACCTGCATTTACGCTTTTATGCATAGGTGCTGTGGTTTGTGTGTCTGTGTGTGTGCAGTTGTATAGACACATTATAAAGTAGCCTCTGAAGTAAACCTCCTCAACTCTCTTAAACCCTCTGAAAAATACCGATTATCTCATTCAATATGGCATTCTAAGTTAATCTATTCAAGATTCAAAGTTGTATCGACGAATGAGAGGTTCATCACTCGAGCAGCGCCAGAACAAGCTAGCTCGATGCGTTTGGCGGTGAAGCCTGAAAGTCGTGATTGCGCCATTGCGACGTGTGATTCATCAAACCCATCCGAGTCATCTCAGATGAACAGGAAGGTGGCCGGCTCTATTGCCGGATCCGGATTTCGTGGTCGAGCAGCGAGAGATATAAATCCCTCCAATCATCGGCATTATGACATCAGAATGAGCGAGGTTTGCCGACTAGATCAGTTGCTGGAGCTGACTTTTGGTGGCATTTATCGATATGCAATTTGAAAAATCCTTCGTTCCCCATATTTATTATTGTTGTCAGTAAAAGGAGCCAAATGAAGAAGCGGGCTGGATAGTTACAAGAATTATCGATAATTGATTCAGAATACAACGAGAGCAAATGATGTGCGGACGCAATTTTGTTTGCTTGAGTGTTGCGGTAGTTCTCCTTCGATTTTATATCGAAATATCCTCCAGCGATGTCATTCTCCTCAGAAAAAATTTTCGCTGTCACTCCTCTCTTCAACTGCTCACTGTTCTAGAACAACTAGAGTTTTTCTTCCGCTTCATAGTCCTCAAAATGGGTACCACATCTCTCTGCTGAATTTGCATCAACGCGCTGAAATACGATACGCATATTCTTGTGCGAATTGGAGGGGCATAATTTGCAAGAAAATTTGAAAGGCTCCAATGTGGCTCGTTCAAACTGGGGATTGTAGGCTGATGTTTAAGCTTGAAAAAGTGGATTCTTTGCGATGAATAAGGCTTGCATCTCGAATTCACTTCTTATTTTTTCTCCTCTTTTTGCAGTGAATTGAGCTTCAAAAGTTTGGTAACTCATCTCATTCAAGCAAAACAAGTGATGAAGTACTGCTAAATTGCCAATATATAAGAGAAGCAGCGTACTTCCCCATTCAAAATTCCATCCGGAGCATTCTTTTTCTCTAATCCAATCGGTTTCAATGCGCAACCCTACCGATTCTGAAGCCTACCCATATTGTTGCACCCCTGATTGACTATCACACTTCCGAAGTTGACGGGTCAATTTGGATGCTCGCCTATTGGGTCATCCTGCGCTATGAGCCTGTCCATCAAATTTGGTATCTTTGGCTTTGGCGCTATCAGAGTGGTGATACTGAACAGGCAGGCAGGTACATATGTGCAAAGGAACGCGATATCGCGTTGATGTGCTTGCAAACTTTTCCCAAATATTTTTTTTTTGTTGTTGTTGTTGTAGTGCTTCATAGAAGACGAATGATCATAGATAGCAGAGAAGGATCGCGTGAGAAAGATCAGACGAATTGTTGGGTCGTTCGTTCATTAAGCAGTTGAAGAGGCGATATTGGGTGGCAAAAGAGGATTGGCCTCGCCGCATTGCCCTTAATTGTTGCTGTGTAGTTCGTCCGCTGTTATAATGTAGATTCTTATAGTGCAGTTTAATGGGTGGTCAGTTTTTGCATGTTTCGCTATGCCGTTGGCTATTGTAGACAGTGAGATCGGAAATTTTATAAACGTGGACCTCACGATATGGTAATGCACATCACCCCAAGTTGTTGCTTTGTGAAAGAATTACATTCGTTAGCATCCAGCATTCTGCGCCTCACGAAGCCATTTATACATCTTTTAGGTGGTGGTGAAGTGCTCGGAACAGGAGTCGCCCATTGCATGTGCACAAGATCTTAATGAATCCGTAAATTCGTCCCCACCTCAGCTAATATGCACTCTTTCCATAAACTTTTGGTGAAATTTCTGGCTGCACATCAGCCGTGGCGTTCATACCGAAAGGAGCTTATCTACTGCGATGATGGTAACCCAATACCTAGTTCTGATGTTGTGCTGAAGCTAAGCTCGTAGATATCCCAGGCATAAGTTTGACGCATGCCAAAGTAAGCTCTTTGAAGGAAAAGTCCCTCTGCAATGAAGGGAAAATAGAGCCTTATAAGCCTCGTGCTTCTGCTCTTTGCAGATGTCGGCAGTTTTATCCTTTGAAGCGTTAAACGAGTTATTCTCTATGAAGGTGCAACCGTTATTTCTTTCTTTAGCTGCGAGGCGATTTCCGTCGTCCCTTTGGTCGCACGAGCGGTGAAGATGATGAGCATAGCCAGACGCACTCAAACACAGCCTCAAATAGGGCACGGCCGACAGCGCTGACTGAAACGGGGCGTAACGGAGATGGTGGCAGTCGTGGGTTACATTGGTGCGCAGGTAATTTGAATGGTTTGCTCCTGAGAGTTTAAGGCTTTTATTGGAATGGATGTTGGACGCATGTTCATTATTTAGGACATAGTTCAAGCCTTATTCAGCGTTTCTCAGCAGCGCGGTTATGGCGAACTTCACCTCACAAAAGCATGAATTTGGAGTGCTGATGTAAGTTTGAAAGATAGATGAGTGGGAAGATGTTTAGACACGTCGTTGAGCGATCTCCAAGCAAAAGAGTTCTATGCAGCAATTTGGCAGATTTTGTGCAGTAATTCAGAATAATAAAACTTGAAACTGCTGAGCGTTCAGAGATAATTCAGAAAGCACAGTCGCTTTGATAAGTGATCCGAAGCCATCGCAATCAATACTCATTAGTGCATTGAATTTTTCATTCATTTGCGATTCAGTTGGCGAATAGCTGAGTGAGGTCAGCATCAACTGTCTTCACTTGAATTCTAATCTCTTAAGCAATTTGCTGAAATGATGGGCCATTTTCTGCGTTTCCGAAAATTGGAAAATAAAACTGCTGAAATGTGAAATAAATTTTGCCGGATTCACTGCCATTGTTGTTTCTAAATGTAATGCCTTTGTCATACCGTTGGGAAAGTTCAGAATGTGCTGCTGCGAGGTCTGATGAAATGACTCACGATTCTTCGGAAACCATGACGGATGTCAGCAAGGTTTCTTTTCTTATTTTCTCTATTCCCCTGTTTAATGAATTTGATGACGAAATGACAGAGTTGCTTCATCTGTTGCATATTTAGAGTTAATAGGCACCACATTTAATTTATTGAACATTTTGAATCATTCAAATTAGAACAGCTGTTTGGGTCGTAACGTTCTTTTTTCTGAGTGAAAATTGGTGGCTTATTCACCATGAAATTGGAACTGTTATTCGTTAGTGGAGTTATCAGGGAAAGGAATCATGAATGTGGAGCTAAAAAATGTCGAAACGGTTTCACTGGATGCGTCGATTCGTTATAAGGTCGATCGCTCTGTCATGCGATTGACGGCTGGTATGTGCTGGATCGCTGTGTTACCCAACTTGCAAACAGAAGGGAACTGAACTGACCGCGAATAAAACAAACGTCAGCGATAAAATATTGAGCAGATCATCTCGCTTATTTCGCTCACACAAAAGTATTTGAATAACTGTAATATGGGCTGTGATTGGGATGAGACTAGCGGAGGAACTTAAGCAGATGCGGACTTCTCATATTGAAGGGCGTAGAGTGAGGTGTGATTGAGACAGTCGTGGCTAGCCATCAGCTAGTGTATTTTTGTAATTTGCATTGGGCTCGTTTATTTCATTCACTTCTGCTGCTAGGATACAGCGAAAGTGCAAATTCGAGACAGTTATATGTCGACAGCGGTCTTCCATGCTGTGATTATCTTTGAAGGTTTCAATGTGTGGCGAGAATGATCAGTTGTTGGCTGCTAATGGCGATTCGTCGACCTTCTGGCGTGCATACGATCCCGCTTGTGCCATTGAAAAACGAATCGATTCGTGCACACGCCGAGTTCGGGTTCATTTGCTGATGTTTTCACAGAATGGGATGGGGTACCTTAGACATTTGCCCAGTTCTTCCATTCTCTAGCAGTCATTCGAGCAATAGGCACCGTTGTATCTACTGATCGTGGATGCATTTGAACTGCGTCAAGTGTACTGCAAAAAGCTCGTTCAGTTGTATTGAACTAGCTGTCTTCCCTGTGTTCCACATTCCGTACGGAAAATGCATCACAAGCTTCTGGCGGAGATAGAAGAATTTGAGAGAGCAATGCTTAAGGAGTTAGGATTCAGCGGGGTAATGAGGTGACGTTTTATAGCAGACTTCAGATTAGTCTGTTATTCAGTTTTCATCTCGGGCTTCGGTGGTTGGACGCCTCTTTCCTCAGTCTCTCCTTGGGCTCTTTAGAACCTTAACTATATTCATGAGAAACTCGATTTCTTCTCTATTCGCTGCGTTCAGGAAGCGGATAAATCGGTAAAGCGCGAAGCGGTGGTGACGCATGCTGCAGCAGGATCAGTTGAAGCACATGGAATACGGGGGGATTTTGATACTGCTGAAGAAGGAGCGCGCGGTGATGCCCATCACAATCTGAGTGCTGTTTCGTTGTCGACGATTGGTGAAATGAATAATAACGTAGACTACGCTATACGTATCAAGGTTCCTTGATGCATATTTTGCATTTCAGTTGAGCCGGGGATGCGGGTTGATATAGAAGAGCTGCAAAGATAGTGGGCAGAGACGACTGGATGGACAGCGATAGCTTGAGGCGCATGTGAGAAGAGTTTGGGCAAAATAGATGCCTAACTTAAAAAAAGATCTCAGTCAGCAAATGTTTTGCATCTTACTGGCTGTGGTCACACATTTTCACCAACCGCTAAGCCTTTCTGCGTTATCANTTGCATCTTACTGGCTGTGGTCACACGTTTTCACCAACCCTAAGCCTTTCTGCGTTATCGTGGGAGGGATACTTCGATGAAGAGTAGAAATGTTCTCTTTTTCGTGCCCCTTTAATGAGGCTTTGTGCAAGGGTTGAGTTTGATTCTTAACACTTTCTCATCTCATTTCGATCCTTAGTTGTTTCTCTTCATATTATTGGCATATGTAACAGAATACTGGCTCATAATAAGTTTTGGGCCCTTCTATTGGTGGGCGTGATTTCGGCACTTTTAAGCCAACATTTGAAGAGCTGTTGGCCGTAAAATTTGTTGAGAAGAGTAGCTATCTGAGGACTGTGTCAGAGCAAATATGGAAAGTTGGTACCGAACTCGCTTCTAAATCACAACAACGATATTAAGCAAACTTTTTAAGAGCATCCAAGAGGCTATATATGGACAGGAGAAGCGCGTTGCCGAAGTTATCAGTTCGGTGAATGCCTTTGGGAAGAACAACGTGCGGAAGTTTGCTCAGGTACACACTTCGGCTTTATACCAATTTTTCTTCACTGCAAGCAATGTCTGCTATAATTTGAATGAAATTGGCTCGTTGTCAGCTCCGAGCATATTTGCAAGCAAAATGCGACTGGTGATGGGGGTGAGCTCCGTGTTCGGGTGCATGAGCAGGGCATGCGGTTGTGGGGGTGAGTGGAAAGACGTTCGAATATATTTTAAATGCCTCGGAGGGTCTGCTCAGAGCGGATAGGACATAGTGGTTATGTACTGCAAGTGATTGTTTCATCCTCACATTCGAATGCATATTTGCAGATTTATGTGCAGCGTGAGTTATTGTTATGTGACGAGCGCAAACGGATTCTGTTGAACGAACTGAAGCGTGTGGAAGCGTTAAAAGCGATCAACAAGAGAACTCCACAGTTGTCGCCCGCAGTACAGAGCACACTCGACGTGCATTCGATCACTGTGCAACTGTGCGATGCTTTTTGTCGAAGAAGCGTCGATGAAAGTGTGTCGTTTGAATTGTATAGATCTATGCTCGGCAGCTTGTGATTTTGCATCTTCGTTTCTCATTTCCCCACTTCCTTTCCTTTCAACTGTGAAAGACGTATTCGAAAGCAAACAGTCTGCATAGCTGTAAAAGTGATGCGGACTGATTTTGAGTCAAAAAGGTATTTTGTCGTTGTACCGCATATTTCCTCATCTTTGATTTTACTGACACCATTATTCAATGAATCGATGAATGCGATAGCTTATGTGACATTTGTACTGTGGAAGTGACTTTAACACTGTTGCATAGTAGCGTGATACTACTGTGGGCGGTATGGAGTGTATGGTCGTTTGCAAGACTGTAGTCCAAAAAAATTCACTTAGATTCTTTATCACCTTTCGGTATATCTATGCTGACGCAGATATTCAATCGCAGCTTTTCAATTCTTCAGAAGATTCGTATGCTTTCGTGGCACTGCTGAAGGCGGGTGACCAGGTACGCGCCACTGATGCCGTCAGCCTCATAGACAGTGGGGTTGGCACCGTACGCTTCGCTAATCGCATTCGCCTTGACGGTCTACCCGTTGATTTTACGGTTGCTATCGACATATACGCCATGGTGAATACGCTTTTGCTTCGCGGTTATTTCATATAACGTTGTCATTTTTGCACTTGATATTCTAGGCATCTCCGCCAATCTTATGCAAAGTTTTGTACAGATCATGGAGCACTAATTGATTGGCTCACTTAATTTGACATTTGATGCACAAACTTTTAGCACTCTGCCTCCCCCCTCCCCCCTCCCCTCTACTTTGCGTAAGTTTTTTCACAGCCCTTATTTTTCTTGAAATTTACTTAAGACTTTATGAGAGTGTTTTCCGTTTTTTGTTTTCTTCGTTTCACAGCATCATTCGTTTGATTGCTGAACAGGCAATTGTTGAGTCACATTTGAGGAGCATTTTATATATTCAATCACTTGTCGGCATTTGTAAAACGAGTGTTGTCTTTGTAGAAAATACCTGAGATGCGACGTGGTGCTGAACGCTTTGCTGCAACGACCACGCATAAAGTGGACGACACCAATTTGCGACACTCTCACGGTTTGCTCGTATTTTATCGGCGACAATTCATTAAAGTTTTGATGCAGTGAAATGATGTTGGTGATTGATGTGACTATCCACAAATTGCTTTCATGAGAGTGCACGAGTGTGGTGAATGCATTAGTCTCGACGAGCTGCTGTCGTTACTCACTTTTCAGTTGTGCCCTTCACCACTCATCTATTATCAACGAGAGTAATCTTTTTTAACTATAGATTATGGACACTATCTCATTTATGTTTACAACATGCCACATTTAATGAGAACTTTTTTTTGCACATTTCGTTAGCCTCAACCGTCGCTGCATCGAGTGTTTCCTGCTTCCTTTGTACACAAGGCGATCATTTTTTTAAATCTTTTGTCTTTGTCTGGATCATTGCGAAAGTGTGTGTTCCCCAGAAATACAAATGTTGGTCATTGTGAATGACATCTTTCAGCGAAGAAGCCCGTCGTTGATAATCCCGTTCTGAAGTCAGGCGAATTCTCGCGTTGTGGTATCATTGCTATGAATCGAAACAAAGTTGGAGTGAAACGCCTGTCTTTGGATAGTAGAGAGTATCCTCTCGAAGGTAGCATCGAGGTCAAGTCACGTTGCAGCATGCCTCCACCCATCTTGGCCATAAGTTTTGGCGGATTCTTGGTAGTGTTTTCATATGTTCATTGTTTTGCTTAAAGTAGACTTGTAGAAATATTAATACGAATTTGGTGGAAAGTTTTTGGCAGTTAATCGTTATGACTAATCGTTTTTATGATTTCCTGCGTGTTAGTAGTGTGTAGATGGGGCTGAAATAAGTCGCAATTAATGCTATAGAATAAATACGTAAAAATTTGGAAAAATATCTTTTGCTGGATTCAACGATTTGATATTCGATTGCAGTGGAATGATTCGAGGTGCTGTTAGTTTTGCCGTAGATGGCACACTGCAATGAGTTGTTGTATAGCACCCACACAATAGTGTTCTTCTTAAATGAGCACTTCGCCATGCATGAAATCACACCAACGTTTTATTGGTGATGCGAATTGCATAGTTAACGGCTAGGTATTATGAAGCGTCCATGCTTCAAATTGCACTGGACAGCTCGGAAGCAGCGAACCGTTTTCGAACAACTCGATTTGTTCTATATATCTCCTGAAATGGCTTTCCGATATGAGATGATCGCGACGAAGTGAATAAAAAGCGTTTCTCGCTGCTATGAACCCTTTATCTAGTGCTGTAATAATAGCATTTCATTCAATGCGGATGATTTGGAGCATTCGATCGTTACCACGAATAGGCATTCAATTGAGAACAAGACGGATGCACTTATTATGTATATTTATGCTTCGATGTTCTTATTTAAAAGCTCGTTTGTTGAGAATTGTAAAGAAAACATGCATCAGTTGTTGTATGAATATGTGGTTATTTATTGTTTCGATAAGTATTTTGCGTAGAGTTCATTTGTGACTCAAGCCGAGTGAATCTGCAGATATCGTATATTTGTTTAGAACATGATAGAGACAGTGATGGGAGAGACGTCGTGGAGTCGCTATTGGGCTGTTTTGCATCGTGGCACAGTGAGTTTCTGGATGCATCCCGACGAGCAAGCTTCCGATAAGCCTACGGTTGTGTGTTTGGACCTCACAAAATGTATCAACAAAAAGATCACACTCACAACAAACAAGAACAAATCACTGAGCATATTTGTCCTCGAAATGCTCAATGATTCGACCTCTTGCGTTATCGAAGAGAAGAGGTAATGCTGAACAGTTTCATCCTCCTTAAATATATTACTGTGGGCTTTGAAGATTTCTATGTAATGAATCAATGAACTAGCTGAGTTGCTTTCGTTCATTCCATGTGGGGTTAGTAGATCTGTGGTTTTCTTTGACAAATTCTGATAATTGCATTGTCTAGCTTCTACGAGATTTGCTCTTTGATAACTTGGTTGCTTCAATTGCGCCGATAAGTTATTTAAATGTCTATCGAATCGTGAATAATTTAAATAATTATGACGTGACAAACGAATTCAGAGCATAAGGAAAACGTTTTAGTGGCCGCCTTGCTTAGTCGTCTACTCTCCTTATGCGCAGTGAGATATTCGTGATTAGCGCTTCTGAACCAGTATCCATCGCACTAGGTTATTTCAAGATGAACTTGCTGTTACAGCTGTTACGTTTCTCATTTCTTGCACCTAAGTCACTTGGTTTGTGATAATTGTGGTTCTAGTAGTAGTGTGGCAGGTTCTAGTATGGAAGCGAGTTAAGTTTATAGTAATTTTGAATCTTTGCTATCCTTACTATTTTTATGCATTTCCTTTACACTACTTTTGCATTGGATGGTGTTCTTAGGAAGAATTTCCAGCGTCAGCTTCTCGTTTCTTATGCCCCTCACAACTGTGGTGATTAGTAGCGTTGACACAGATAGATCAGAGAATAAGCGATTATTAGTTTGATGCGAATCGTTCTTACCGATGTGGGGAGAGATACCTTTTTTATTTACTACCAGCTTAATAGTCGTCGAGTTTGTTAGTTTGTTTACGTCCATTGAAGTACCTTAATAGTTTATTTAGTTTTAATGGGTAGTTGTTCAAAAATAAAAATCATATATTACGTAATCAAGTTGCAGGGTGATCTTGTCGGCCGATACTG
Source organism: Toxascaris leonina (assembly GCA_022844705.1). NCBI lineage: Eukaryota > Metazoa > Nematoda > Chromadorea > Rhabditida > Ascarididae > Toxascaris > Toxascaris leonina. The sequence continues at coordinate 798 of JAARMF010001015.1, read as the reverse complement.
AAGAACTGTGCATGGCCTGGACCCAGGCAATCAATGAGACGCTCGGTATTCTGCGTGCTTGAGCACTTTACTGTTCATTCGCTTACGAATTTCAGTATGGATCTCTTATTCAGGCTTCGTTACACATTCCTCACCAATTCACCTACTATTTTACATACCCTTTTTGGAGTTTGATTTCTGTGCCATATTTTGTTCTGCAGTCTTCGCAAGTGAACGTTGTTTTGTTTTTGCTTTCATTCTGCAGTGCGGATGCTGTTCTATGTCCCAGTTTCTTTACTAACCAACCTAGGTTTTAATTGAGTCTACTTTGTTGGATACATTTGTTGATTTTAGCTCTTCCATTGTTATTTTCCAGAGGCATTGTTTCTGTGAGTGAATGACTAAGTGAGATGGAGCATATGACTGTGTGAACTGTTTGCTGTTACAACGGAGTGCAAAGATGCTTCATTACGCATCAGGAGCGTCATGTTTCTAGTTGCTTCACTCTGTTCAACTTTATGCTCCTCTGGTGTGTGGTCGCGCTTAGTGTGGAACAGTCTGTTATACAGAGAATTCTGTTGGATACTGTCTCCTGCAATCTGCACGATCAGTTTTTGTCGGTTTTTTCCAGTAAACTAATTCGTTTTTGCTGCTTCTCAGCAGAAACTATCTCATGAAAGTTGCAACCTGCGAACAAATTTTCCTACCATTGTTCCTACTCTCTCAGGCCGGCGGGATGTTTTCGGGGGAGGGAACATGTCATCCAGAACGATTTGACCTCTCTATGAAGTCAATGTTGCGAACGGATTCGATTGTCGA
>JAARMF010001014.1:28437-48446 GCA_022844705.1 Toxascaris leonina | reverse complement strand
CTTCTGCCCCCCCCCCCCCCCCCCCCCCCCCCCCCCCCCGCTGCCTCTCTTCCACAATTATCCCCAAATCAAGGATTTTTCAGATCACACCCTCTAACAATGGCTGTCTCTTATACTATGCCCTAAGGGATCGCTTAGCTGCCTAAAAAGAAAGAACGAAGCGAGTAACTGCATATTGCAGCACAACGGTACGCATTGGATTACTTTACACACAAGACAATCCATCAACGGATGCAAAAACTTTTCTATTTCAGAAACCACTGAAAATGGCATAAGAAAAATTTAAAGAATGCCCATTTTTGAATGCGAAACGAATAAAAACCGATAGGTCAATTTGATGACAGCCTTAAAGATTATCTTGGACTGTCTAATATTTCGATGCATTTATGACCCACAAAGACACATTATCCACTCTTTTGAATATCCCATATCGATAGCGATAACTATCGAAAGATATGGATAGAACGTTTTACGATTCAGAGAAGAATAGCTCATTACCCCATTTAGACAATGCATTGAGAAAATATGACTGGTCATTTTGGGTTATTATTAAGTTAAATGAACGAAAACCGTCATTAGTAAAACACATCGTGAAGATGATAAAAGTTTTTTATGTGAAGACTCCGCAACGAGTCAACAGGTTGACAATCTCTTTCGACTCCAGATTTCAATCACAGATGCCAGCCTGACCATTTGTTCTCCTCTCCTCCCACCTCGCTCCGATATCTACATTTTTATCGTTCAACGAAATTTAGGATGGGATTATTCCAAATGTTAACCTTGATCTTGGAGTCGACGTGATGAACGAGTTATCGTTTGCTAATTGGTTCGCTTTTTTAGTCAGAATCTGCAAGCAATGTGCCAAAGTTTAAAACTTATTGGATTCTATTGAATATTCAATGAATGATCAAAAATAGATGGGTAAAAACATCTAAAAATAGAGAGAGCAGATGCAAATTTAGTGAAAAATAATTCAGCGATGCAACTGATTCAAAAGAAAAGAACTAATGTGGTGCCCTAAATAATGCAACAATAATAATTACTTAAGGACAAAAGAAAAGAGCGCCTAAAAGCAACTAACTGAGTTTGAGTCAGACCAAAAATTGACTTATTTAAAACACTTTCTCGTGAACTGCCTCTCTTTACAATACAACAATAAACGACCCTCTCAAAGAGATTCATGTTAAAACAATATGAACATAGTGACCTTTCAAAAACATGCTTCTAAGGCGTTTGCACTAACAAAGACTATCACAGAGGTATTACCTATAATGCCCTAATACTTGGTCTAAGATAAAACAGTTTATTTGTTTATTTATTTCGTCATCACTGGACAATAGGCAATTGTTTGCCTTTATGTCGCATCAAAACCTTCAATTCAATGATCACGTTGACTACGCAAGTTGAGCAGTTGAGTCGCAAGGTATCTCATCGATCTCTGTCCCACATTAGTTTCGTAAATTTTACACATAAAGTTCTTTCTTCTAGTACGACCATGGGTTGCTACAGTGATTAAGCTGTTAAGGAATGAGCTTGACTTTGCGTCCTTCATTTGCTTTACAAGCTTCTGAAACTCCATATTTGCAAGGTGATTAACTCCACAGTTCAATTAATATTAAAGTTAAAGAAAAATATACTGTTTGCTCAAAAAGACCGATAAACGGCATATCCATATGCGTTCGTTTCTGATTTGCTGCGAAGGCGATTAGCTCGCTAACCAAATCTTCACCCGTCTTATTGTATACCTTTGATAGGTGATTCACTGCAAAAATAGCAAACATTGGGCCATTATTCCTCTTCCACTCTCACTATACCTGCCAATGCACAACACGCCCTCTAGCGCATCACCCATGTAGTGCAGTGTCCCACCTTACAGTGCGCAGCCTTCATCAGTACAACATATTGTATATATTATATATAAATATAAATATAAATATATATATATATACATATATATATAAACTATACAAATATAAAACTATACAACGAACTTTAAAACATTTCCACGATTCTTGAAAAAAAAATCCGAAAAAAATCCAAAAAAAGACCTTCAAATGTTATAAATGCTCGAGACTAAACATCCTCCGCAATCCTACACCACACATACATACAAACTGCTTCTATAGTTAGCAAAACAATCATCCATTCGTGTCTTCAATCAGCAAAAAGCACATAGCCCACAGTTCAGAGACATTCTTTGGTTAAAGCCGCAATTCCCTAGAATGGTGCATCGTAATTAGGCAATAATGCACGTATTTTGGTCTCCATATATTTTCAATCATTCATCAGCATTTTGGGACCAATTTTAAAGTCCGAACTCGATGAAATGGTTCAATTACGGGGATAATCCATCCGATCAAAAAGAGTTCCACTATTAATTCAGAAATATGAATCAGAAAAAAACTTCTATTAGCTATAAAATTTTAGCGCCGTGAATAGAATAAATTAACAATGAGAAAAACTTAAAAATCGGTAATTTCGAGTGCATTTTTCATTGATTACCGCTCAATAATTAGTATAGAGATATCCCACCCTCCTCCCCCTCCCTTCTTTAAGAACGAAAGAAAGGTTCGAAGTTGACCGTCAATGAAATGCTTCAGATATTGAAGAAATTAATAAGAAATCTTCAGATTACTATAAAAAAACGGCGTTTTTTCTTCTCTCTTTTTTTCTCTTCTTTACATCTCATTTTTCTCTTTGCAGCTTTACTCTTCCCCTCATTTCTCTTCAATAATCTCTTCCTTATATCTCTCTAACTCCCTCACAGCACCGTTTCATTCACATTTCTATCTCTTCTTCCCTGTAACGTCAATTTCTCAATCCAACTTACTAATTTCATCTAAAAGGCTGTGTGATTCACTTTGAATACACCCACCCTCAACCAAGTGTAATAATGTAAACGCATTTATGTCAATGTTTTTCCAGCTTTATTCCTGCTTTGAGATTAATATTTCCCATGTTTGTACGCCTTATTCCAAAACTTTAAATTCAGCCCCACTTAAATTTAGCCGATTGTGCAAACTAGTGAACCCATCTGCAAAGCAGTTCAAAAGACCAGGTATGGAGATATTCGCGACATTTATAACTCAATGAATGCATCGGAACGCATCGATAACATCACCAACTAATTCAGTAGTACATTAGCCATGCAAGATCACTTCCTTTTCTCCCTTCCCCTCCCCGTATATTCCTAATCTATATCACGTTTCTCATTTTCGGAAAAAAGATAATTCCTTAACGAAGCATATAGGTGAAGAAGAATTGAATCAGCGGTTCAAACATTGCGTAGGCAGCGAAATATGCGCCCATTACTGTACGCCTATTAAACTATATTGCTTTACTGGTTGTGGACAATTGTACACATGATAAACTACAAATCTTAATAGCAGAAATGGAAATAAACCTCTTGCGATGAATTCGCCATTCGCATCGTCATCGAACGTGTACATGAAATCGGATATCTCATCGCCGAACCATTCAGCGGTGATCATTCCATACGAATTACCGATATCAACCATCTTTGAATTGCTTCTAAATTATAGAAAGAGAAAGAGGAAATTAATACGCAGAGAGATGGAAAATTTAGTCGACGGAAAATAATACCTACTTGTTGACATACGTAAAATAAACATCACAAAGCATGAAAGCTAGCAGGTGACTGAGATGAATTCAGATCCACTCACAGAATGACAATAAATGGTGTAAATACGTTAGACACCAAACAAGGTAATAAGTCGATTCTCCTGTGGAAGTGGAGGATTTCAAAAAGTTTGGAAAACAATGCTTCTTCATGCTTCTCCACCCCTTCAAAAATATGCTGTTGTTTTGGGGGATTTTAAACCGCAAATGGTGAAGTGTTGCAATGATCGTACCACTTATAGGTTTACACCTAATAGACCACAGAACTCTGACGTCGGCAGGTAAAATTCCCAATAAATATATAGACAAAACTTGCAGCATAAGTACAACAACGCCAAACAATGTATATTTGGAGGGGGGGGGGGGGGGGGGGAGGGAAACCTTATAAATGGAAAATTGGAGGGAAATTAGGAACAAACAAATGAAACTATTCAGCTACTCAACAATCTATATCCACTTCATAATCACCGGAAATACTCAATTCCAGGTCGTGGAGTCCCGCCGAACGGTGAAATTCCGTTCCCCCTTCCGAAATAATCAAGTGAATTCAAATGTGGTTTTCGCGCGCGCGTAAAGAATTCAAATTACAATTGCTGATTATTGCAGCACTATAATTTCTAAATTTCAATGATTTGGACAGATCCGCTGCAGTTCGGATGCAGATTGTTTGTGTTTTCTCATTTTGAGACGTGGAAATTAACAAACCGACCAAATAATTGAGCGGAATTGACTACTTCTCTGACAGCCGAGGCCTTTTTCAGATTAGAAAATATAGAAGCCTAATTTGGAGAGAAAGGAGGGGGCAGCACATTGTAGGACACCGAAAACGATTGGTTTTCTTTGTGTATCGCGTAGCGTCCACATAGGTCTCCATTTCCTGCCACATCCTAGAACTTCTTAATAAACTACGGATATTTTCGTCCATCCGAGACCAGTTCTTCTTGACATTGAAAACGGTGCCACACATCACTTTTTAACGATTGATTTAATCTATGATTTGGGTTATGCCAACTTATATTAGATGCTTTTTGAAGAAGGCATGCTAAAAATATGGAATTCCCGACCATGTAAAGTTGTGCATAAACATAAAGTTGAAAGCATTTCGACATGCTAAACACTTATGATAGAGGCTTGTAATGTGGTATTTTTTGCACGCAGCTGCGTTTGCATATTGCGGCCACATTTGCAACTTTCCATACTTTAAGCTATCTTGTTGCCTAAATGATGCAACTAAGAATAGAATGCAAATCTGAGTTTTTACAATTGCAATGTTTAACTTATAATTAGTAATTACATCGAAGTAGGATGCTTTCCTTGACTGCATACAAATGAACTTCATTCGTATGCAGTCAAGCAGTGCACAAAAATATCGATGTTGAACTCGTTCAGCTATAGCGCTTCTCGTTTCCCATTGTGCATTTTAACTGCCTTCATTATATTCCGATATCATCTCTTGCAATAAATCGTCGTTTTTTTTTTCTGACAACATCTGTGCGGCACATTCCCCTTCTGCGTCGATCATTCCAGTATATTGCCTTATGAACATTCCTCATATTCCGTGACTTAGCAGAAAAACTTTTGCAGCTTGCGAACGCAAAATTCTCGCTCCTAATATCCCTCATTGAGATGATTAAAGCAATGGGGGGCGTTGCGGTGCGAGCTTTCGTTTCAGAACGTTACCCGCAGGGGATGGGGATCTTTTGAGCGCAAGGATCCTCATGGCACAAAATTTATGAGTCGTCTTTACGCGTCAAACGTGAGGGACGTCCCGCGGGGGATCTATCATGGTGAGCTCTGAACACATTGCATGTGCACCTCAAACATAACATCACCAAGTGTTACTCTAATCTTACAAATAAAACTATTCAAATGCCCTCAGTACCTCCTTCGGCACTATTCTGAACTGTTGCAGTGTCTCTGCCCTTCTCAACTATGGCATCAAGCTCGTTCACAGCATTCCAGCTATACTCATCGACACAGCTAATATCAAACGGCTGTCAATAAAACAGCAAATCCTCTGCATTTTTCCTTGAAAATCCCTCGTTATATTGCAGTTTGAATATTTTACAAACTGGATTTATCCAAACTTAAGCAGTTGATGCCTTCCAGCTAAAAAGATCACTTCTTTAAGGAATTTTTCAGGAAGTAGTCGGCGTTGCGATTTTTTCAGCAGAATCCGACCTCTTATTCTTTCATATTGAGCAGAAGGGCAGAAATATTGTTGGAGGGCATGTGCAATGCAATTCTGAAGCAATATTAAACATTGGAAGCAATCGATTTATTCACGAGAAAAAAGTGAAATTCGATATACTAAAACCGCAGCATGTAAACATCGAACGATGCATCGAGAAACTCACTGAGGTACAGCGCATGGAAAATTCGAAGCATTTACAAATTGGAGTATTTCACGAGTACATTCCGCCCACTGAATGTTACTTTTCCATGCTCAAAGACGATGACTGATAAGAAATGCAACACTCGGGGGACTTCATTACGCCTCCTCCTTCTTTTTTAGGAGATTTCATCAAGCACTCCTACTTCATCATGCCTTCATTTCATCCTTTTCGTATTGGCACTGATGTCAGCAAAAATATTTATACAATTCCTAAATGATGAGCTTTCACTCTGGACATTTGAACCGTTAAATGTGACTTTGGATACAATGAATTCAGAAAGAATTAAGCTTGCAATTATGAAATGATGTGGGCGTATAAGAAGGAGTAATGATCACAGGAAGAGGAAATAAAACGACTAAATTCGTGATGGCAGTTCCTGTCATCGAAAAAAAGAAGCAGCGACATAAACCCGTCATGAGAAAAAATAACTGTTATACAGCAAGAGAAACACAAAGAGGCAGAGCAAGAAGAAGAAGCGTCGGACAATAGCGCAGAGGACAAGTGTTCCCATCTGTATAACGTATCAAGGTGTTCTCCATAGAATGCGGTAAATGCACTCAATAAACCTTTTGCATTAAGCCAACTTCAGAAACCAAGAAGTATTGACTAGTTACCCATCCTGCCAACCCCCTTCCCAAGAAAAAAACAAACAAAAATTTGGTTCAACTTGGCTATTATTTGTTAGTGAAGGTACTCACGGTCATCACCACTATGATCTGCTGATTTCGGCACCAAAATACAAAAAAGTAACCGGGACGTTTGAAACTCTCCCTCCTTCAAATCGACGAGAAGGAAGTGCTGAAATTTTGTCGCTTTAAAAAAATGTACATATGACTGATGGCATGATACACAAATTCTGAAAAAAAGACATTCCCTATATCACGAAGAATGCAAAATAAATCGATACATACCGCATCTCGAAGGTGAGAATAATGCGCACAAATGTATCACTAATGCAACATAACAAATGAATTGCTATACAATCGTTTCCAAAATTCACATAGTTACATAGCAAAGCATGCGTATTTATATATACAATTTATTGTACAATTATTCCATCGTGGAATTTTGATGCTCATAAAGAAAGACTTAAAAATATGAAGAGATTTCGAGAGAATCCCGATAATTACTCGAAATGAACTAAAAGAATAAAGCGTATGTATATTAGCAACAATTATAAGCAATGCTGTCACCTATCCATTAGGGGGAAACGCCTATGAATCTCTTATACTTGTGAGAGATTTTTCAAAATGGCAACTTTTCAAAACCAAGCAGAAAATTTTTCACTGTTATTTTTACATAAAATTTTTAAAAAAAACCACTTAATTTCTGGACATTCTGAAAATGGATCCTGAATCCGTTCTCAATTTCAACACATTCACTTAAAAGATGCCGTCAAAGATTCGTTCATCTATTATTTATAATACCGTGAAACTCAAAGTTTTCAGTCCCAGGTCTTATAATACGAGTTTACGGTATTGGAAGTGTTGCAAAGTAGACATTATTCGATATGACGCCAGATACTGCGCTATATTACTTTATATTACACCAACATTCCTTACTACTATTGCAAAGATCTAAAATGAAGCTGTATGGGTGCATAAATAACTTGAGGGGGATCGTAGCATAAAGCTTTCAATAATGCGATAAAACATTATTGAGTGTTAATGAGTAAAATATTTCAGTTCCACGTCCTTTACTTGATTCAAAAATCAATTCGGTACAAAAAATGTCTCTCCTCACTTCTTTGCTGAAGAAAAAAAAAACGCTTCTGGCCCTATAACTGAAAAATACTAAGTGCACTAGCAAGAGTACTTGAGAAAAAAGATTTGAAATGAAGAATACAACTCGAGCAGCACAGCTACGAGATGGCAAACAAGAAAAAGCGCTGAAAGTGATCGCTCGCAAATTCGTAACTAGAATGAGAGAGTGTCTTTGAGCAATTTTTTAACCGCCGATAGACCACCTGAGGACAGGAATGTACTCGTTTCGCACGTCTTGTCACCTGAATCATACTCCTTCACATTATCAACATCATAAACAATCGGGTTTCGTCTCTTTTTAAGTGTTATTCGGGATTGGATTTAACTGAAAATAAACGCGAGGAATATCTGCTCAGTATCAATGCATTAAGCGAAGAAATGCCTGTCATAAAAAAAAGAAAAACTGCAGGGTTCTTCAAAAATAAGGGCGCCAACTTAGCACTCCTAAGTCAGCACACCACACCTCCCAATGAACGGGCGTTATATCTTTCGACAGAGTGAACGAAGTATATCTGAATAGTGAAGAGATTACTTAAAAGTTCAAAGGCTAATTGTGGGCAATTCCCGAAGTTAACGCACCTATTCTATTCACATATAACTGCAAAAGGGCTCAGAAAAACGATCACTTTGCACCATGACATCTATCACAGATTTCGAGCTGTCATGAACAACGCTAGCCGATTGTACATTCTAGCACGAAAGCTTATTGATTTTGTTTAAAGCTGGAGCGGACAAAAGTGGAAAGTGGGCTATAAGTGAAAAGAAACTCACCGGTGTATAGAGGATGTCTGACAACACGAAACAAGTATGGCTGACAATCGGAGAAATTATCATCAAACACGTTGGTGAGCTCACTTCGGGTGGGCATTTTGGGTAGATATTGTGGCCTATTGATGGCACCGCAGGTCGAAATCACAACGTCGGACAACGATTCCGCCACGTCCTCACGCATACGTTCGAAGTATTCTGCAAATTTATGGCAATGATAGGAATCTGCAACAGTCGGACACAACGTCACACACACCGTCACGAACCTATATGCTTAGAAATCAACGACGGAAGCAGCCCAATAATATCTATTGCTTGGCACAGATTTGGGAGAAGTGATTTCGTGCCGATAAGGGTCAGAAGAAAAGCTAATAAAAACTTTCCCGTTAGAAGCGAAACATAGAAAACCTTAAATTATTGCCTAAATGGCATTCATTATAGCAGCCAACACAAGCGCTTCTCGAACTATCCTCCTAAAGCAGAAGACCCTCTGGATGAGGAAAGAAGCAAGGTGGTGGAAGGGGACAGAAGGAGAAAAAATCTCTGAGTTAGAAGAACCATTTAGATAGCTCACCAACTGAAACATAAATGTGCATATGATGTTGAAAATAAATATGGACAGCAATGATATCTTGCAAAAATTGTCATTCGCTTCGCTTTATCAGCGTTTCTTAATTCATTAATCGCCGAACGCGTAAACAGATACCCGTGCAAAAATCGATTCATTGAATAGTGCCGCAACTCATTTACAAATAATGATAACAATAATAACAATAATAATAATAATAATAATAACAATAACAATAACAATAACAATAATAATAATAATAATAATAATAATAATAACTAAAGGCTCTACTGAATAACCAATAAAAATGCACCATTTTCGGGAACATCGACAATATCTAGTTGCAGTTGCCATACTTCCCAAGGAACTTGATCATCTGGCAATGGCCATTGCCTCTTACGTCGTTGATAAAATTCCAGCGCTATCCTTCAAATTATTTCCTTGAATATTGCTTCAACTCAATCATTAAATCTGTTTTGAAGTGAACGAAAAATCCGTTAGCAGAGAGCATTCAAAGAAGCTTAGCATCGGTTAAATACGTTGAAGCTTGTCGAAAGCGATACTCCATTAGCTTTGATGGGTGAAATAATGCAAAAACAAAACACGCCATCAAATATCGTTAGTGCTACGATTGAATAGAAATAATGAAGATGAATTACGGCGACGAAATGAATGAAATTCATTCAGAAATTATTGCTATAAACTCAACGAAAAACGGCGAGAATGAGATGGCAATTAGACCATTTCATTTGATTCATTACTTTCACTAACTTTTCGTCTGTTCTTGCTTTGCATCATGACAAGTTACGCCCATATGGCTCATATTTTACACGCAATAGAAAAAGCCACAACTGTGGAGGTCATTCCGTCCCTTTACCTGCCTATTTCGAGCATAGATTCAACGAATCGACAAAGAAAATTGGAAGCATCTGCGCTCAAACCCATCTTGGGTCAAGCTCATACTCTTATCTCGCCATCAGATGAGCCCCAGCTGGCAAGGGTTCCAGCTCCAACACAGACGGAGATTATTAATAAAAAGATAAACTTGAGATTTACGACGCGCTTCTTATAAGTTCTTAAATCATTTACTGCCCAAGATTAACAACTAAATATTCGTATCTCACAAATTGCTCGAGGTTCTTGGAGGCCCTTAACTCTAAATTTTGAATGACCTATCTCCTTTAAATATTCATAGTTACTGCTCAAAAAATAATGAATGCAGCAGGTAAGTTTTGCAAGAAAGGAGTAGACTGTCTGCGACAACAAACCGATAACATCAAACTCGAGACGTCGCCAAAAATTTCAGAAACCTCACAATTTTCATTGTAACGGAGCGGTTATTTTCATTGAAGAATGGGCCGGGATTTTCGTTTAAACAGCCAAACCAACAGCTTGCAAAAAAACACATGTATTTTTTTTCGCAAACCGACAGCATATTCCAACATTTTTTCATAAATATTTCTGGCTGATTTCACCTCATTTAAACCAAACGTTTTAGAAGGCAATAACAAAAGAGAAATAGCACGATATAATGCCCTTTTCACTGAGTAGCTAGAACGATGTAAGCAACCACTTCAATGAAATGCGGTACTTGAAATACTAAAAGAAAAAACAGCTGACAAACGGTGAGTAAGAAAAAAATTTCTGAAGGAGGAGAAGTATCCTACACAATATTTAGTGGTACTTTTCCTTTTCCTAATGACTATCCTCTCATCTACTAATCTTTCTATCTCATTTTTCATTCTGCCTACGGGCATGATTGTTGTCATCCGTTTTTTTATTTCACTCGGTTGATTGTCACAACTGCAACGGCACCTGAAGAAATAAGCGAGAAAGCAGTATCCGAATTATGAGCGCAGTTATCAGAATCCTGTGTCAACTACAACATCTGCTATGTTCCCCTTAAAACCTTTTCACAACAATCAGTATCTCCTTCCATTTGCCTCTCTCTTAGCTCATCTCACCAAAGAAGCCATCCTTGAAATTGTCCTCACCTTGCATTCAGCAATGGCTTTCCATAAGTGATGTGCGGAGTTGAAGATGATGAAAGTGTGCTGGATGCACCTCCACATTGCGCTGCTTTCGAAACGTCATTAAAAAAAGCATCAATTTCACTCTTCACTGCTGAGACCAATTCAGCGCTATTTACACGCACCTGAAATAATAATTCCTTTCAATTCCAGGTACTTAATTTGCAAATAATTCAATAAGAGGTGAGAACGATGAGGAGGGAGGAAGAGAGATATCAAACTGATAATGTGATGGATATCTAACGATGATAATAACGCCATTTTCATAGGCGAGGAACTTTCGACATGGGTCGACTAGCGTGAAATAACTTATGGGAAAAGCAGCTTCTATAGGGCTTTCTTGACATCTGCCAAAAAAATGGAGTTCATCACACATTCTAACTTAAGAAGAAGTAATGAAACAATTTCTGAGACATTTTCAGGTGTCAAATATACGTAAAGTCAATATTCTACTCCCCTTGGTTGCTTAATTTCTGGCAGAAAGGATTTCTCATATGGATTGAAATCGGCACCAAATTCTCTCGAACTATCAATAAATTAGTCACTCAGGTACNTTGAAATCGGCACCAAATTCTCTCGATCAATAAATTAGTCACTCAGGTAGGAAAGCAAAACACAATAGCTAACAGCTGTTGTGCTGCGAATGGAGAACAAAAATTTGAGCCGCAAAGCTTCACATTGCTCCTTATTTTTATTTTTATTCGTTTCCTTTTTCTTTTCTAAAAAATCATTCGCTACATAAAACCTTAAAATATCTTATCATTCCAATTTTAGGACACCACATCTATGGCCTCGTCAGCATTTCCAAGCGAATAAACAGAATGGGAAGGCAAAGGAAGACGCATCGTAAATAAATTTGAAAAAACCATCCGATAAGAAACCTTACATAAGTGAGATCTACGAAATCACAATCGACCTCTTCTATGCCGATTGACCCGAGCTGATAATTACTTTCCGCTTTATATTGGAACTGAAATAAATTTATTCAAATATTTCAAATAATATGAAATCAAAACAATCCAAAGAACGTTTATCAACAAAAATATATATTCATAGTTCGGACGGGCATTCACTTAATGGGCAAATGTGGAAATACCATTGCAATTCACGTATGCCTCTGTCTTCTCTGCATCGTTTTAGAAATCCCCAAATACATTCGAAATATATGCTTTGCTTCGATGTGAAAATGCCAATGTTTGCTGCTTTCAACAATCGATGATGTTACATTAACATGGGGCTAGTATGGCTATGAAAGATTGCATACACCACTTCAATCTGGCAGTTTCTTGTGAAAGAGGGAAAGAAAGAGGATGAGAGAGTGCGTAGAGATAAGAACATCTGTCGTTTCTGGGTCTTGTAGAATTCTCCACAAATAACATCACTCAGGATGAAACTCTCATTCGCAGATGAAGCAAATAAATAAATAAGTGCACTGTTGAATATGTCATTAAAACGCTCCACCAACAAATTCCACCTTTGGGAATACTTAATGCGACTGATCGAGAGGATTGCTTCAGAAACGAATCTTTGCTTCGTTTTCTCGATGCTCAAAGATATCTCTCAAATCCATCGCTTAAGTGCTAAGCAAACGATCGCAGCTGCCGTCATCCTCAAGATGTGAGCAAACAAAGAGCACTCTTCTTCTTCTCAATAAGCGCATGTGTGCAGTCTCTTTTCATATCAATTCAAGTCCATCAACGTTTATGCAAAAAGATGGCAAAAGTGGCGTATAAGAAAAGGAGAAAATAATTGGGTATTTGTTCACAGAAAAAATAGGAAGCTTTTGTGTCACGATTAAAAGTGCAATTCGTTTCTCGGTTGCCAACAATATAAATGATACAACGTACGAAATGAGTGAATACATTTCCACCATAAATTTTATACGAATTCACCTGTCACTAGGAAGAGTGGGCATACCAGAGAGGGATGGAGGCGAAGAGAAAATTGTCAGGAAGAATGAATGCAGCTATAACGTCATACTCACAACTCATACAATTCTTAGCCTCGTCGCTGATCCAAAATTTCGGACAAAAATTTGCTAGCCACAAAGCCTTTCGCCAATGAATTAATTTTGGCCACAAAGCGTTTAGCCAATGAATTAATTTTGGCCAAAGTAGCCATCTTCTTCAGAAATTTTGACCACATCTATTTTCCACTGTAGTTGCTCATTTTAGTTTGTTCTTGCATACCCTTTAAAACGTTGGTGAAAGCCGGATGATTCGTGCATACCTCTGTCCGTCTGCTCCAAAAAAAAAGTCCATCTGTTAGTGTTTGTTGGCTCGGAATTATTTATCGACCCACTGATCCATAAAGGTAAATGAGACATGTGCGAATGCTGTATGAAGACTACAAAACGCACTCTACTAATCAAGGTGGTCGAATTTCATATATTCAGTTACTACTTACAACCTTAACATTTGTGCATGATCTTGAACAATACCTTCAACTAGTTTAATCCATCATGAATGAAAAGCTTTATATAAAAACATATTTGTTACATCAGATGGAATATTTTTCGCTATTTTTTGAAATGGCAACTAATTAAATGTTCCTAATTTAAGCACTACCGTGAATTTTATAGGAAATTTGACACCATCATACCAATGACTAACAATGCTATCTCATTCATTATTCACTTCCGCAAATGTTTCCTCGGCGATCAATTCCATCCTAACTACCATACAAACAAGCTGCCGACCGTTTTACGAGCGGCAGGTGCGCTCGAATATGGCCTATTTAAAGGCAACAACGGATAAGAAGTGCTCAAAGCAGGTCAACACCATCAACCCCATACCCACCCATTACACCGCCTTAGTTAACAGAAACTCCCACATCACGTCACTTAACTGACCCCCATAATCCTGTGCTAAATCCGTTTTACGACCATTCACGTTATCGCTCGATTTGTGCTCATTCACCACTTCCAATGTCTGATGGTTGCTAACGTGACCAACAGACGCGACGTTGTTGGAGTTATGTCAGAAAATTTTTTAACAAATCTATTTTAGATCCTTTTCAAAGGAACGACGGGTTTATTTGATGAGATGCTGGGCACATGCTCAAAGAAGCTTAAATTCTTATTTCTTTTGCGACTCAGATGGGATAATAACCACGCAGAGGTTTACTGCCCCTTCGAACAACGATTCAACTACAGCACTTGTTAGGAATGTCTGATAGGAAAGAGANAGCTTTATATAAAAACATATTTGTTACATCAGATGGAATATTTTTCGCTATTTTTTGAAATGGCAACTAATTAAATGTTCCTAATTTAAGCACTACCGTGAATTTTATAGGAAATTTGACACCATCATACCAATGACTAACAATGCTATCTCATTCATTATTCACTTCCGCAAATGTTTCCTCGGCGATCAATTCCATCCTAACTACCATACAAACAAGCTGCCGACCGTTTTACGAGCGGCAGGTGCGCTCGAATATGGCCTATTTAAAGGCAACAACGGATAAGAAGTGCTCAAAGCAGGTCAACACCATCAACCCCATACCCACCCATTACACCGCCTTAGTTAACAGAAACTCCCACATCACGTCACTTAACTGACCCCCATAATCCTGTGCTAAATCCGTTTTACGACCATTCACGTTATCGCTCGATTTGTGCTCATTCACCACTTCCAATGTCTGATGGTTGCTAACGTGACCAACAGACGCGACGTTGTTGGAGTTATGTCAGAAAATTTTTTAACAAATCTATTTTAGATCCTTTTCAAAGGAACGACGGGTTTATTTGATGAGATGCTGGGCACATGCTCAAAGAAGCTTAAATTCTTATTTCTTTTGCGACTCAGATGGGATAATAACCACGCAGAGGTTTACTGCCCCTTCGAACAACGATTCAACTACAGCACTTGTTAGGAATGTCTGATAGGAAAGAGAACAACTGCTCTTATTTTTATAAAAAAAGGAACTATTTATAATTGCTTACAAGCAGAGAAAGAATTATTTACAATCAAAGAAGACTCAACTATTTACAAATGAGTTCCACTTATAATTATAGTAGGAATCCAATGATCTTTTACCAACCTATCGATCCACTTCTGCTGCCCATCAAAAACATTTGGGCCAAGAGGATTCCGAAACTGCAACGGAAAGGAGGGGGGGGGGGGAAGCGAGGGAGGGATAGGAAGGGACTTGAATGAGCCAGATGAAGCCCTCGTAAGTTTATATAAATAAACATTAATTAAATCTTTGTTCCTCAACAAACAATACGAAAATGTTTTTAGGCAAATCTTATCAAGCAGCTTTCCAATATCAAACCCCTTCGCCATAATAAAACATATCAGCATTATGCATCAATCATTGCCATTAGCGATCATATTGACCGATCCGAACCCATCATTTCACTTAACGTTTCAGAGATCATCTAAACAAATATAGGGAAAGGGCACGTGATCAAGAAAACACGAGCACTTATCACGTGAACATTGATCGCACATCAATGCTCGCAATCATGTGATCCATAAACATTGCATTTAACGCATTTCACATATATTATTGTGCACTTTCGAAATAAAGTTTTGAATAACGCCATTTTGCAGTGAATTCTTTACGCTACAAAAATTTATAACGATAGCAAAAGTGCAGATGTACCTTTAGTACATCAAAGTTTCTATAAACATTGAAAAGTTTGATCGTTTGCAAAGAACGTTGAAATTTCTTCGAAATTATATCGTTTTTAGCTGAATAGAACCCCAAGGCGAAGAAACGTTGCAGAATAAAAAATCAGCAAATTTTCGGTGATATCATCAATAGAGAAAAGTTCGTTGATTGGCATGTCATCCAGATCGCTGAATTCTCTCACAGCATCAACTCTTGAAGTGAATCTATTTCGAAATACCTATGCGATAAGTATTCCTACTTTTTAGGAACCAAAAAGGACTTTTGGATACCTTAGACTAGTTTATATGTGTGGCTGACATGAATATTTCATTATATGGCAGCAGTAATTCGGTCATTTAAGCATGAAGGATAATCAACTCATTGAGCCGTTGAAAAGTCGATAGTTTTCTTCTTTCTTTGTCCTTTTATTGGGATTAACAGATCATAGAACAATGCGCTCAGAAAGCTTTACAAAATGTTTTTTTTCAGGTGATTCCTTTAGTGATAAGACGTACTGATAAGACCAAGTTTGATACTTGATTACAGACTTTGATATTTGATTTGCATTACAGTCGATTGACTTTTCACTTTATCAAAATACAAAAAACTCAAAGATGTCAACGCGTTTTTCATTTATTGAATTCAATATATTAATTCAAAATAAATAATAGATGCTTTAAATAAACGCAAAAATTGACTTTCAATGGGCAAAACCCATGTCATTGAACAATGGTGCAATCGCTCATATTTAGAAGCAAAATGTGCACAAATATAACTCATTGAGAGCATTTTCTATCTCTACTGACAACACATAATATCGATTACAAACGTACATAAATGTGCTGAAGTGCATTTGAGAGGTTTCTTTCTCTCGATAACGACGCCATTCAGTCTCTTTTATTCCATTGAGTGGTGAATGAGCGAGAGAGAAATCCACAAAAAATGGGAAAGAAAAAATGTTTTATAGAATAAAAGATTTTTCGATACAAAGTACCTTTTGAAAGTCATTCGAATATTGACATAGACTTTCAATTAAATCAATCACGTTTTTTCCCCAGGCTCGAGGCTCTTTTGTGGGGAGAAAATGCATTCGTTTGCGAGAAAAAAAATCCTTATTATTGACGTCGTAATGTCGCCTTATTTGATTCAAATTAATCAACGACTGCAAAGATTTTTGAATACAAAAATTTTGTATTTAAGTGGAAATGATTTGTGGGAATTATGATTCGACATATTAAAGTGCAGATTTGGTTTAATAAATAAAAAACAAATGGAGTCTTCTTTGATACACCGACAGTAATGAGGCCTTTAGAGGTAGTACGGATGCGAGAAAATTTGTGCATTTGACAAGATTCACTTTATGACCCCACAACGAATCAGCGGAAGCTTATCACATTTGATGCACAATCGAACTTATGGTTGCATAAATATATGTAGCATACACATATCTATATTTCTATACGAGTTTGTTCCTTTACGTTTATGTATTCGTGTTTGTATATATAAATTTATTCATAGATGAGAAATCTTCAAAGATGTTTTCGATTAAACAGTTACACACTGAATAAACTCTCAGTGCAAAATTTCTTAATAAATAACCTCTCTAATGCATTCAAATTTTTAGAGATGATCTGAGAAAAGAACAATGCTGCAACGCATTTCCAACTTGCGATTCAAAGAGGCGGAATGTACTTGTGAGCCTTTATCATAGAGGCAAATCAATCGCCATTGAAAAAGGGCAGAAAAGCGAAAAATAACATCAAAAATCATTGTGGATATTCAATAAACCGCCGAGAAATACCCTTCTCAACTTGAATTATCCATGAAAGATTTTTGATTTCATAGTATCATTGATGCAGTTCTTTATTTTCTCTACGCGCATAAATTACATTCCTATCGTTGAATTTTCACAGCCGTCACCTCATTATGCAAAGAAGTAAATAAAATGCAATAAAATTTGCGATAGCGATGATTATTACTTTGAAAAAAATTTTTGCCGATATTTAGAAATAATAACTATTCAAATTGAAAGTATTTTTTAATTAATATAACGAGTTGTTTTTACATCGAAAAGTTCGAAGTCACTTTCGATCAGAAATAATCGTCATCAAGGTCATTCAGAGTGTAAATCATCGATAATAATGCATCAATAATAAAAACCTGAAATCGCAAATGTACACATCCGCTGCAATTTCTTCTTAGGAAAGACCGTTCCGCTCGTCCCATTATTGAGGTTTTCAAAAAAAGCACAAACAAACGCACAATGCGAATTAGTACAACGTACGTTGTTCAAAGGGTTTCCGCTCACAATCCAAAAGCATTTCAAAGCGCAATATAATAATCATCATTTATGAGTCAATTATCTAAGAACTAATAAAAGTGGAACCTTTAGAATTCATAATGACATTAATGAATCATAAAAGTTATGAAATAGTGACTCATATGCAGCGCCATTTGAGTTAATTATGAGATGTAACTGCAAGACATATAGACAAACACGCCAACTAATGAATTACTTATAGAGCCAAGCAGTCGATGTGCTACACAAAACTGCAATGGAGTCAGCGGTTATGTATAGTTCATCAATGACAACAACAAATCTCCGTGAATTTTCGTTCTTTTAGATTATGCCAAAATGGCAAACCTCATATACCTTATATGGAGAAAACTCCAAAAAAGGGAAGAAACCTTCATCCCTCAGATATTAGCGCTTATTGATCTAATATCGCGATATATTGCTTGCACACACCTCCATCAGTTGGTATGGAGATGCGAGGCAGGAAATAAATGACAATTCAAGAGACAGCGAATAATATTTCTAGACTATCATATGGCCAAAGGTTTCCAATTGCTGAGGAGAGATATTCGAAAGCTTTCAACTTACAACATTCCCATAAGAAGGATGAAAACATCACACTCGCTTCCTATCTCAGTATGCCTCTTTCTATAGAAGAGAATTTCTTGAAGGCAGAAAAAGTTCGGTGACGTAAAAATTCGCATATTAAATGGAATGAAGTTACAAAAAAGGACACATCACTCACCTTGCCAACACTTCTGTGAAGCAATAGAGTATGAAAGATTGCCGAGACCGCATCCTTCACTTGACGTAAATCAACAGTCTGTAATGGAGAATAATTTGTTTTCTTTGGAAATAAAATAAAAGGCTGTGGTCAAAGAAATATTTGTGCTGCAATTACTCACTCGAAGGCCAAACGCTTCGGTTTTTCGCTACGGAATGTTTCTTATCGCACTTCAACACAATCCACCGATTCATCGATGCAGTTGCAGGTTGATTTGCACAATGCGATGTTTATAGAGCATTAATGTGCACTTCCCTGCAGATATCCACGGGCAATCTCGAAAGAAATAGCTCCATCTTAATGGATGAAATGCATTCGAGAGCGTTACCTTCCCTTGCACCTTCACATGGAAACTTTTCCGAACCACCATGTGATCCTGAGGATGGAACTGAGGAATAATGTCAGACTGGCCTCGGCCGAGAGATGAATCCTAACAAATCACATAGACCACGGCGCAGTGGAGATTCTGAACCTGTGGAAGGCATTGAAGAACGGGACGCGAATAACAGAAATACAGAAAACAAACAAATATGCCTTCAGAAAAAGGCTTTCCGACCTTTTTGAATTTGTTTATCCTGATGTGCTCAATGTCACAATGAATGAGGAAGAGTGAAAGCTGCTATTCTGGAAAAAAACTCGCAAAAAAGCGATAGCTGATGTGAAGCTTCCACAGTTTTCTAAGTAGAAGGTCACGTAAAGAAAAAACGGAGAAGGGGAATCGGAAAAAATAGGAACGTTGCCGAAGAGGCATCCATTCTACCTCCGCAAGAGAAGCTTTCTTCATCTTCATCCCTATTAACGAGGGAAAGTTGTACGAACCATGTACAACAGACAAAAAACAGGCGATTGCGCTTTTCGATAAGTCAAGCATTGTGACGATTGAACAACTGAAGAACTCGGCTCGGCTATCATCTACTATGGTGCTGAATTGTACATTCTCATCAGTACGGGAACCGTTGATCGTTTTCACATGTCCCCGCACTCTTCCAAAGGCAAATCGCAGCATCCAGCAGTTCGAGATGAGAGCAAGACAGCAAACCGTTCGCATCGCGTTCGAAGCCCGCAAATAGTGAAAACTCCAAGATCGAAACTCGACATATTCACTGCCAGCACTGACCAATCTCTATACGATGTCATCAAAC
>JAARMF010001014.1:5059-26389 GCA_022844705.1 Toxascaris leonina | reverse complement strand
ATATAATATCTAGCTCTAGCTATATGCCTGAAGCGTCTGATGACCAGTGTCGATATGGACATGCTTTGGAATTGCAACAACCCTCAACTATCAATGTGAAGCAAGTCATATGCGTCATGAATCTCTGCATCATGTGCAGTTTTCTTCAGAATAAAGGTCCAATGACGCATAAGAATAAACCTAATGACATATTGGGGGCGCTGTTTATCGAATTTAAAGTCATCAACAATCATTAATACGACCAGTAATCAACATACGCACATTACATCATTTGCTCAGCAGAAACATTCCACCTTATCGCTCTCTGTCACCAACATCCTTCCCTTACACCTTAATTAATGAAAGGTTCTTAGCTTTGAGCAATAAAGTTAGGAGGCATGTTTTCTACAGCGTTTATGCTCTGATTTTTTGGTCTGAAGTCATAAACATTTTGAGCAAATAAACCTTCACTATACATACACAACGGGGAAAACTGTACAGTGTGGGAAAGTTTTAAGTAGCCCACGGGCAGGTTCACAATCATCAAATCCGGGAACCACAGCTAAGGTCACAATCACGAAGTCCAAGTACCACAGCAAAGGTCACCATCAAGTCCAGGAACCATAGCTGAATTCACAATCATCGATTTTGGAAATCGTAAAAGGGGAACTTTTCTGTGAATTCGATCAACGACTTAAGCAGCCTCAAATGATAAAAAAACAGACAATTAAACGACGTACGTTCCAAATCTGATAAGGGCTTGACTTCTCTAATTCCCAGTCGTAATCAAACACGAATCTCTGATAATAAAAGCAAAATAGTGGCTGCAACACAAGAGCACAACTGATCTTTGATTCTCGAAAAACCTCAACGACGATACTTGAAGGATCCTACTTCCGGTTGATGTAAAAACCTAATCACTTCGAATGGTTGCTGTCACTGCCGATCATCGACAACTATGCAAACAAATCAACACAATGTGATTGCCCGTAACTTCCTGCTATTCCGTGCCAGTCAGCTTCACACAACAACATTGCAAATCATTTGACTCTACTTTTTGTTTTCGTCAAATATAGAGCATTCATAAACATTTTTTAAAACCGTTATTGGCACAGGCCAATATCTGAAAACTCGGGAAGCACACCAAGAAATTTTCACATTCTCGACTAAATAAAAGTAGTCGCAACATGAAAGGTCATGGTCATGCCCGGAAGCAATCAAAGCCGTGTTTAACCCGATGCCAAGAGGAAGATGATATTATTATTATTATTATTGTTATTATTATTGTTATTATTATTACTATTATTATTATTACTGTCATTTTCTGAGAACCTTTCAGAAGCTCTTCACCACAACTGCACAGACATAAATATATAAAACGAAGAGTAATGCTGCATCAGTATCTCTATTCTAACTCCATACCGATAACGCATTTTTACATTTGAAAATGGAGAGAAATAAAAATGCAAATTTGCTTTGCATTTATATCATTCGAGTAAAATTTCTAACGATGGCTTTTGCATTGTCATAGGGAATATTCGCTTTTTTAATGTCCGATAACGGTTCGTTTTATTAAATTTAAAGTTGGTATTTATATTTCTTTTCAAAAAAGACTCATCCCCCAAACACTCATAATAATTCACACCTTTTCCTGCCACAAAATCAAAAAAAACGCAACTCACCAGCTGAAATTGCTGATTTCGTGCATTCATACGATTCCGGCTGCAATAAAATCATATTCAAAAAGAAAAATATTCACTCATTAACAATTCCATTCAACGCAACAGAGATCATTCAACACAACGAAATGCAATGCATCGATATTGTCGCATTGCGAAACGAAATTTACGCAAACGAATTATAAAGAACAATTCGTGCGAATGAACTCATAAAATGAAAAACATTAAACTAAGAAACAATTAAATGTCCTCTAATTTTTATGTAAAATCGATAGTAATGGACTCTATAGAATGGTACCGCATTCCTCTTTGACAAAATAAAGGAGAGCGATGACGAAGAAGAAAGGAATGAATGGAAAATCGAAAACGAGATGACTTCAATCACAACAAAAATATGTTGCGTTACTCATAAAACGATTTCAGATGACATCAAAAAATGCGTCAGAAAAGTTCGTACGATAGGTACTTCTCCACTCTGTACTCGTTTTGTGTCATAACAATAAACAGTGAAACTTTAACTGTAAGGAACTCATATTCTAGCGAAAGCAACCACCCGGAAAGACTCCTTGTAGCGAGTTCATTTCCTCTAATGGATGCTCGTGGCCNAAGGAATGAATGGAAAATCGAAAACGAGATGACTTCAATCACAACAAAAATATGTTGCGTTACTCATAAAACGATTTCAGATGACATCAAAAAATGCGTCAGAAAAGTTCGTACGATAGGTACTTCTCCAGTCTGTACTCGTTTTGTGTCATAACAATAAACAGTGAAACTTTAACTGTAAGGAACTCATATTCTAGCGAAAGCAACCACCCGGAAAGACTCCTTGTAGCGAATTCATTTCCTCTAATGGGTGCTCGTGGCTGACCGGGTTGTAAATTATGGGCAAATTAACATATGTACTACCAGGTATACATAAATGCTCCTCTCGTGAACAACCTGCAATATGTGACTGATTATTTTTACAACGGTTTTAAGATCGTTCTCTCTGGTGTAATCGTTGACTGCAGCACTCTTATCTTTGCAAAATGAGTGCCGAAATAAAGCTTCGCATGCTTCTAAGTTACGAAATCCCTCATAGGTTATATACGTTGATTTATGAATATATATGTATATATCAATAAACACTTCGTGAGTGTCACGACAACCTTAGTGCACGATAAACTACATCCCATATTGCACAGAAATGCAAAACATCGCGCATTAAAAAAACTTGAGGGCGACCTTTGCTCTTGTTGACGCATGATCTGAACACGTAACAAATGGCACAACGTGTTCGGTAAAAGGCTGACGATGTTAACACTTACAAAAGTGACCATCTGCATTCCCAGAGGGTTTCCTCTAAAGTGTCTCTTCGTAAACGTCCAGTCTTGAGGGTGTTATGACGCTTTTTGATCTGAGGAGGTCACTCTTTTCTTCACTCATTAACGCTGATCGTTAAACAACGAGTGAAACAACTGAAGGCGCAAATGTCCAAGACATTTCAAAACAATTTCAGTGAGAACAGCATTACTTCATTTCTCAAAATTCCTCAAAGATGCAGGAAACAAGCTCCACCTTCCAGACATATAAGAACAGGTGATTTTGCAGGTAGTCGGATTAGTGGCAATGTGAATACTCACTACGAAGAAATCGAGTGCTTTTTGCTGCATAAATTGTCAACGTTCGTTTCTTTTAATTGGAATTAATGAAATTATTTTTGGGATCGAAAGCGCAACTCTTTAAATTGGACTTGTCAAAATAAATCGAAGCACATTAGTGATGCGTTCAACCCTTCGATATGAGTTTGCACTTTACTTCGCATGGCGTTATTAGAGTGCACATCAAGCGGTGGCGCATTTGTCCGAGCGGCCATTATGATGTGACATCGACCAAAAACAACCGGCATAAGGATGCATACCAATGTAAACTGCGCAGATTGCACTTCTATCTACAACTTTGCATTTGTTCGAAGATTGCGTTGTAATTTCCTTTGTGTTCTGTTTACTATTACGGATAGGTGCCGACGCCTACAAAGATGTTGGCTGAATGGAAATGAATGACGGCAATAGTGACTTTGAAAGAAATGAAATCCACATCTGCAATGTTCTTATGATAGAACATCTCAGTAGGAATTTAAACAACCAAAAGTCTGAAACGCTTCGGGCAAAAAGAGACCACCAATGCCAACGGCATTAACAACCTTTCCATCATATATATCGAACAACACCTTTCTCAGGACCATTGATATCAGTGTTCTGCGGGTATGAATCTACAACGACGAAGGGAACTTCCGATGACCAAGAGATAAAAGAAGATGGATTGTCGAAAATTAAACCTTACAAACATATGAGAATCCTTCCAAAATTCCACCACATTTTCTGAATTTTAAGGATTCTGTGTAGGCTGTTTTCCTTGTTATCAGATGGAAAGAAGGAAGGGGAACCAAGTGGAGAAGGGGGTGAAATATCAAGGCAATCTCTACCTACTTCATGATAAGAACCTATCGAAGAACCAAAAAAACGTTGTCCAGAATAATGTGAAGGAACAAAGAAGAAGGGAAGCATTTGAGGATCGACAACTAAGGTGTTTTGGGAGGCAATGTGTGCAGCATGCACTCCGGCGAATCGATACGCGAATAGAAAGCAGCACCAACAGCAGGCACAACGAGCCGAGCACAACCCAACTAAACGGACAACCGATGGGCGGGGCGTTGATGCGGCTGGAACACACGCTCATCCCCCCGTCCACTGCTTTTGCTCTCTCTCCCCCTCCCTTCCGAGTGCTAATAAGCCATAAAAAACTGTCCTTTTTTTGCATTAAAGTAATATGCGTTCGTCACGTGAACGATATCACCCAAAACTGAGAGTATAACTGCTCTCTCTCTCTGTTTTTATGAACTTTTCGTCCGATGATTAAACTTTTCGATAATTTTGTCGATTAATTTCGAATTGTCTAAATGATTTAGGAGGGCACACCTTGATGCATCTTATATTGGAACAAGTTTTTTGCAACAATCGTGTATGAATGCTTTTGAAAGGACGGTCATTGAATGATGTGGAAAGTGATTCAAACTACGAGAGTCAAGAGACTCGTTGATCAATGTCATGCACTCGTTTGCAATTTGCACTTCCTCCATCTCCTCGGTCCCCCACCTCAATCCCATTTTCCTTCTCTTACGGCAGAATATAATTCCCCTGTTCTATGATGTTGTTTTAATAACGAGCTACGATGATCTTCGAAGCAATGCACTTCTGTTCGTTACGTTCTGATAAAATATCAGCAATTGAGTGTTTATATCGAAATTTGTTTACAACAAATGTGATGGGCCAGTCATATGCGACATCATATTGATTAAACATGCAAATCTGAATGATCCTCTATATTCACCTACGAAATATAAACATATGCATCATTAGAGGGAACAGCAGGAGGAGGAGAAGACCTGGAAGGAGGGGAGGAATGGGTAGCTCGGAATCGTCCTCTTTCAGCAAATGGCTTAATCGTTAAAGCAGAGGCATTTCATCCCGTTGAAACCACAGCTCAACCTACGATATCCACTGAATGAAACCTTTAAAGGCCTAAACGAAACTTTAAGCAGATGCTACGAAACGACACGTTGATACTCAAGTTCGGCCATTCTTTTCCTGAGATTGCGAAGAGGGATACATTCTGACAATAGATGGGATAACTTGGAGGGATAGGGTAGGAGAGGATTAATAAATTCGGATATATGGGCTAAATTTTTAAGGAAGGACCATTCGACCGTCTAAACTGGAGAGAGGACGAGTCTCCTTCGTTCCTGTTAACCACACTAAGGTTTAACACATAGAGGAGACGTTATGATTTCGAAATTATTGAAGATGACTCGTCTATTTTGAACAACGCCCTTCTGACGTAGCTAAATAAACAAAGAGAAAGGGTGACCGACGATAACACATAGAGGATTGATAAAGATAAGATGAAGGGACATGATGACTCACGCAGTCACATAGGTGTGCTAGTGTTTGGAACTCACCGCCAAACTCACTATTCCCCCGGCAGACGCTATAATCCATTACACTCCATGGCCCCTCCATATGCCAAGCCCCTGTGAACGAGGTGTCATATCAAATAACACGTGATATATAGATTCGTTTGGAGAGAGCCCTGTCGCGACATGCTGAAGGGATTTCGCTCATCACACGCCAAGGATGTCATCCCTGACCGAGACACCAAACAGTCCTCTTCATGCGATCCCCTAGGTCAAGTGAAAGCACAGAAAACAAGCAGCGGCCGTTACAAATGTCGTATATATACTTGCCGACAACGCAAACACTGCTTCTTCTGAATGATGTGAAGGCGGCGGCAAATGAGAACGAAACACAGTGAATGCAAGAGACTGCACGTAAGCCGTCTTCAAAGCAATGTTTACACCATCAACCTGGTATCTTCATAGTGAACAAAGATGAGAGGAGGAAAATGTGAGAGGAGGGATGCAAGGAATGACGGATGAGCCATTTACCCTTTAACTGTTGATAAAGCATCGCATAGGGGTCCCACTCACTATTCCTGCAAATGGGCAGTGACATTGGTTAAAGCGGATGCAAACTAGAGCATACAATCAAATGACGCGAGAAGGAACAATTTCGGTGCATTACACACTTCGACAAAAAACACTAATGTCAACTGAATCAGACGTGTAGACAAACAAGCCCAACTGAAAAAAATATAACGTGAAAGAAAGAGATGTGCAAAAGAAAAGTGCACGATATTGTTAGGGAGACATACGGAGAGGAAGAAGGAGAGGTTAGAAGAGAGAGAACAGGTCTCTTGAGACAGCACCATGGACAACGGGGATACTAGTACCGAGGGGATTGGCGTGTGTGCTATTGTGATGGATAATTGTCGATGAGGGCGGTCAAAATGACGCCCAATTCCATAAAGATGATCCATAAATCAGTGGAAATGATGTAAAATGATTTCAGGAAATCATTCTTGACGAATCGTTCGCACCAAAAATAAAACCTTAACGAATGCGAAAGAAATCGAATAAAAAAAATGTGCAAAAGTGTAAACAATATTTGAAACGAAATGAATATTGACATAACGGCCGCAAAAATTCGATGCAATTGATTTCATCGGTCGTCAATCTAACGGCAACGCAACGGAAACTCAATAAAACGAATTGAAAAAAAAATGGTTCGAATGTTTAGAAACTAGTTGCTGAATAAATATCCACAAACATTGCACAACTTCCAAAGATATTGTCTTCGCCAGGACTCATACGCACACCTACCATAAAACCTCAAATAAACCCCCCCCTTCGTCCATACGCCCTTCCAATTCCTTTAACCTCGAAAAACAACTTCCTTTGACATGACCGAAACGTTGTGTAGTATTGTTGTGTTGTGCCAAAATCACAACACTCACAACATCCATATCGTTATAAAACCTTTCGTTATAAAATTTCTCAAATATTTCGTGAAATTGCATATCAACGGATATCGCCTGAGGCAATACTATATGCCATGTACTACCACAAACGAAATTAAAACTATCTGATAGACTGAGACATACATAAATACATAAGTATATACAAAGCATAACTATGAAACATTTCAAATTGCAAAGGATACAAAGAAAGTATTGCATTCACTTGCAGATATGTTGATAAATTGCATTCATTAAAAATATATGCTTCATTGCAGTTAGAAGAGAACATGGCCAGAAGATATGATCCTCAAAACATCTAACATTATAAACCTCTAGTCATAAAAAAGAAAGTTAAGGAGGGCAAAAGGAGAGAAGTCAGAGAGGCGTCCTTTTTCAAAACTTTAGACAGTCATTAGAGAGTGAGTACAAATAATAGAAGATAAGAAAAAAGTCAGAAGAAATAGTACACATGTACTCTACCTCTCAAGAATCCTCTTCCCTCAGAATTACCCTTGGCATCAACATCATCCATTATGAACTCAATGTGACTCGATGAAAACAACGCAGACAGAGAGTTCGATTGACGTAACAATTGTGCTATACTTACTTCGCCTCCTCCTTCAATAGCCAATCGTTCGTCACCTCTCTCATCTATGATCCTTTAGATCCGATCCTGTACTCTCCTCACAAATTGTACTTATTGTTGCCACAGTTAATCCTATTCTCTATCCACTTTTGATGGTTCACCACATCATTTAGATGGAAGAGTATTGCAAACTATTATTTACAATTGTTTATGCAATAATAATTTATCTGTTACAGAAACGATTACCGCTAAACCTTGAATAAACAACCGAAGATTATAAATTCCCCGAGATTTATAAGACAAAGAGAAGTATTATCGAGGGACAGAGAGAGTATCGAGGCGGAAATAGTTTTGATATGAGATTTCTAGTTGAATTAACCATGATATACACCCTTTCGAGCATATGGAACATGAACCATTTTTCAAGCTTAAAGTGGGAATTGCGAAACTTAGTAATGAGGATGTGTTTGGGTAGGGAAAAGGAGCATTTCTCACCACCCAAATTGTAGAGGGGGGGGGGGTATTCGAGAGACGAAATCGTTTACTGAGGAGTAATTCTATCGTATACGTGGCAGTGACACCGAAAGCCGAAGAATTCTAATCATTTTCACAACATTGCGATATCGAGTGGCATAAAGACGTCGGAAGCTGAAAATAAGTGAGGAAGGTATGTGAGAGGATTTGGCAAGGTATGCAGTTGAACAGACCGACCAACACCACAAACTTTCAACAAATAATTGAAAGTGCGCAGTGATTGGCTATTTTAACTAATCCCGCCGTTAACACAGAAGTGCTGATTAAGATTTGTTTTTTTGTGATGCGAGATTCGAAATTAAATTCTGACGGTCGTCATAGAATGCCGACGAATTGTTAGGAATTTTATAAATCGTTACGACTAATATGCGACTGCAACCCTTTTCAATTATGGTGGATCAACCTGAATGATAGTTCACTTGATCATTTGATTGACCGGACTATCGAGCGTCGATGACGCTGCCTGTCACAATGCGCTTCCATTTGGGTACTGAGACCCGTGGTTTTGCATTGTTGTAGCCAATAAGTGACGCCACCCCACTGGCCAGGCGAGCAGGCCGAAGTGATTAGTACCGAAGTTTTGCAACCACAATTTGTGCGATATTTGAGTTGAAACTATAGGACAGATAAACAAACTTACATACGCATAAGACAGTGTTGTCTTTCATGCGCTATGATAGTGTGAAAATTGCAAGGAACTTAAAAAAATGAAAGTTAAACGAAAAATGGAAAAACTCTGCGCAAAGGAGAGATGACCGTGACGGCAAAGGTGGCGCTATGAAAAAAGGTCACGATGAAAAAGATGTTCGTAAAGACTCAACAAAAAAAGCATCACTTCCACCTCCATCGGAACGAAAGAGGAACTGAGTGGAACGCAACGTTCAGCGAACTGAATTAACTTGGTCACGCTCGATTCGGTCGTGATTGACAAGACTGCAGCTTCAAGGTGAGTAGTGCTGATGCGGCACGTGGAAACAGGTGATTCAGAATACTCGGTACACAATGAATATAATGGCGTCCGACGGCAAAGAAACTGCATAGCTGGGGACATGCTATATCTAGGGGTAAGATGTAGGTAGGGGCAAGCTCAGGGATGCGAACAGCCCACTGCTGGAGACGCGTCCATAACTGAAGATAAGTTCATAGCTAAAGACAGGTTTGGAGCTGAAGACAAGCTCTGTGCTGGAAACAAGCTCATCGTGGAGAGACAAGCTCACAGTTGAAGAGACAGGTCAAGAAATTTGAGCAATCAGACCAAACATAGGTCATAACAACAACAGTGGAACAAAGGACCACCACGAACAAAGATGCCCTCAGTCCATGCCAGGAACACCTGAATCGCACTCAGATAACCGAACGCCACGAAAAAGCATTCGGTTATCCTTATCTTTCAGTTTGTATCTATGCAGATGTGTGCGTAGAGTACATCTAATACAAAGAAACGGTGCGCAATATACAAATGACAGTTTGTACAAAGGGTTGTGGGATATGGAAGGAGACGGGAAGGTGCGCGATATGGGGTAGGGGAGGAGGATGTGGTGGGAATTATGATTCTTCCTATCATCTCAACGTTCATATAGTTGATGTCTGCAGACATGTTCATGTCGACATCACACGTTTCGTTGAGGACCGTGAAGATATTGTAAGCGAGAGGAAGGGAATTACGGCAATGAGAAATTATGAGGGAATAAGAAATAAAGTAAACATCCTGGGATCACAGAAACTGCACGTAAATGATATAAATAGATGCGAATGTCGCCATTTAAAAAGAGGAAGGATTTCAAAAGATTCCGATCCTCAGTTTGAAAATAATTGGAGATATCATAGTTTGAAGGCTGTTTCAAAGCTCTGAAGTCAAGAAAGCATTTCTTGACGAGATGACGGACAAAAAGCTGACTGAACGATTGCATCAGTCTTGCCTGGCCTTATGCACCGCCGATATGATCGCCGCTGACACCCGCGTCACCCAGTCAGCTGACTGGAACACGTGAACGACGAAAGGCTCCGCTGCTCCACTCTGGCTCTCTGCTTGCCGAAATGTTCTCTTATTTTTCTCTCCTCATACACTCTTATCTTGCTTTTTTTTTTCTCTGCATGTCAGAAGAAACTTTTTTTGAAACCTTCACTATCGCCCTGCACAACATGTGATGTGGCTATGGATGTAACTGTTGGTGCTGAGCGATATACAGTGCCGAGCAACAAGGTATGATACAGCAGATATAAAAAGTAGGAAATATAACGTAGCAGATAAAAAGACACAAAAGAAATATAAAAAACATAGTATATAGCATAATAGATGTAAAAAACAAATTGGGAACGCACCTGGGACTAGGACAGCAGCACAACTCTATGCTTAGATATAACTGCCCGTAGGATGGAAACCGATGTAGCTGCATCATATTTCAGAAATCGTGAAAAACAATATATATGGCCTATTCATGATGTTACGCGGTCAGATTTTGTAGCTCTAGCTTCAGCAGCTTACAAACTAAAAATACGGCGGGGGGGGGGGGTGGATGGACAGACGGACAGACAAGCATTCACATACATATACGTGCACAGACAACATTTTGCAGCAATGCGAGGTGCGAATGGAAAAACATAAAACTGCACAAAAAAAGGAAAAAGCAGAAAGAAGTTCCAGACCATGAAATAAATAAAGAGATCGACTCAAACAAATACGAGATGTCTCATATCGGACATTATTCGTAAGACGTTCGAAGTGGTCGTCGCTTCAAAACCTCTGAAGGGTCGTAAGGAACCTATGAAATTTTTGATGAAAAAACGAGGGAAAGATCTGGTAAATATTTTACAGCAAAAATGTGTTGAAGACCCAGTGAGCGAAAGAAGAAAGGCTGACGTTAATTGCTTCTCACATTTCCATATCCGGTCTTTAGATCATCCACCGCCACCTTGTGGGCCTATTATCTGACCACACGCTCGTCTTTTTGTGGATGGCTTGAGTGCCATTGTAGCAGTATCATCTTTATTCGTATAGGAATAACGAAAACTACTCGCAAGTAATACAACGAAGGCGCCACTCAATTTTCTAGTAAGGGAAGCAAGAGGCAAAAGATGGCTGACATGGACTCGCAGAGAATAATGGGCACAGGACAAATGAAAGGATAGTAAATAAATAGATGAACAAAGAAATTACAGTGAAATGAATATGTTACTAATGAACGATGTCACCTTGTTGCATGGAAATTGATTCTATTGAAGGAAATCTTCAAAGGCTGAAATGTTTTGTGCACCAAACAGTTTCTTCTCTTTTGAAATGTCTGAGTAGTACAGATCAAGAATAGTAATGAGCCTAAGACTTAGCCTTGAGGGACGTCGCTGATTGCAGCATATGCATATATCCTTGTTTTGAAACAAACTTGGAGCGACTGGAAATCTCGTAACTTTAACCCATTTCAACAAAGAACAGAAATAATATATCCAATGGGCTTGAGCAATAGTTTACTATGGTATACTGTACGGCATAATCAGTGTGTGTGAGTTTTGACTGTATTTTTGGCGAAAAGTGTGATCCAGTTGGGGAATGGTTAAGCGTTTTGGAAGAAAATCGTACCGAACGGAATTGATAATTCATTGAGAAAGGAAATCTATCCATATACCATTTTTTGCGACATATTTAAGCACCTTGCAAACCGATGAGGTTAGGCTTGTAGGTTTAGATCTTTCCCTTCACTTCATGGAGGCTTTCTGAATAGAGATGTTTTCCGAAAAGATGGCAATACAGCAAAGAAATGTGCTAAGTGGTCCCGGAGGAGGCGGCGTGAAGAAAGAAGAGCAATCATTCCGCGTTGAGGATTTTTCCGTGGTTATCCACGAGTCAGGAGTTTTCGGGAATCACAGGCATATTGTTCTTCTGCTGGTGAGTAGCCTTTAAAGCAGTATTCGCATAAATGGATAAAAAAAGCTAAGCGACTATACCATCTCATCGCAAATTGCAACTATGCTACACCGCTAGTGTCGTATCCTGATTGTATGCCATCATTTTGCCGATAAATTCATTTTGCGATGATGTTTGATTGAGGTTGACCATTTATTATCACCAGTAATTTTGCAACATTTGCAATTTTTCTCTATAGCATATTTTGCGATCCTTGGAGAAGATTTGAGAGACTTGAAATACGCTAGCTGAGTGACTCTCGATCGCATACCAAACTGTCTTTGCTATACTACTTTAAAGGAACTTAATTCATTGAAAAATAGAGAGTACAATTTAACGCATTCGATAAGATCTCTGCGAAGTCAAATACGCTAGCCGAATGTCTGTTAAATATGTGCTAACCGTCATATCAGTACTATTTTCAAGCTGCATAACCTATTTTAAATGGCATAATTCGCAATGTTTCGATAAGATCTATATGAAGTGAAATATAACACTTATAGGTCTTTCGATTCTGTACCAAAAGTCATTTCTATACTATTTCGAAGCAATCTATTCCATCGCAGAATTCACAGTATAATTTGCATCTGAGAAGCTTCAAATATGCTAGCCGAATGGCTTTCGATTGCGATTGCTATACCATTTTAAAGCAACTTTTCTCATTCTAGGAATTGTAGTGTAATTCGCAATGCTCCGATAACATCTGTAAGAGGTCAAATGTGTAAGCTGAATGTCTTTCAACTGTGTATGCAGGGCCCCCAATTGCTTTCAATTGTGTACCAACAGCTTTTGTGGTACCGCATTAAAGCAATTTAGTTCGTTACATGATAGACAGTATAATTACATGTTGCCTGGAAGTGCCAAAAATGCTGGTTGAAGTTGGTTGAAAGTCTTTCTGAACAGGAAGGAGGTGACAGAAAGTGGTGTGCAAGGTTTTTTCGCCATATTCTTTGGAACGGAAGCTATAGTAATTGCGGAAATAATTTTGAGGGGGAGGCGGCGGCATTATTTATCGGTAGATATGAAGGGGAAGCTGAAATATTATATAGTCAGGTATCAACAAACTAATTTTGTGAAAAATTAGGATGTCTGCAGTTTGTGTTGGTAGTGCTGTCGATCGCCTTGATCGCTTTATATGGATGAATAAAAACGGAGCTAGCCTGTGGCTAGAAGGGGGGTGGGGAGTGAGGGGGGGTATCGTATCAGTGTTTGAACATAAACAACACAGTCACATCTAGGATGATGACTTGAGGGAAATATAATCACAGTTCCACACGAGGATTTTTCCACATCTGCGATCACTTAATTATCCGAAGTACCATCTTTTTGAGAGGTGCATAGTGATATCTTCGAGGATGGCAGCCTTATTTCGGGATCAATATCCTCGTCCGTTTGAGTTGGTGATGCTCCTGTTTGAGCTGCAGTGAGCAATGAGTGCATTGTAACAAACGCATTGAATACGTTTGCTTCACACAACGTTAAAATGGTGCACCACGTGAATGTCGATATGTGTAACCAATTACATAGCAGGAGATGCGCGATACCTTCACTAAAATTTGCAGTTCTGAGATACTCTTTCGGCTGTTGAGAATCGTAAGGTATCAGCGGATTGCCGTATTGCTTAGAGGGATTTGCAATGGACAATCGATGGTCCGAACTCGACGCGCTCTTGTTTTGAAATCTGCAGCATTCGAATGATATTCTTACAAAAAACTCGATAAAACAAACAACAATTGGAAGACCATGTTAGTAGGACGGGCAGATGACTGTGCGAATTCGCGGCTAAAAGTCATGCTTTTGCCTCTCAGCAAGGCCATCCTCGGCCATTCATTGAAGGGAGCTGATTAAAGTCTTCAATTTTAGATCTTTTTCAGGTGAGCGCATGCAGGAAACGTCATTTGCATATCTTAACCTGCAGTTTAAAAAGGAGAATAACAGCAAGCACTATCATAAGATTGACAAGACGAGCAACACTAAAGTTTCTGAATCAGCATCTTTGTATCTCTATCTTCAGAGTGCTTTTGCTATGTTATTCTCATACCAAATTTGCACATTTTTTGAGCAAATTTGCCTTCCCAAATGTTCAATCAGCCCAGCTCCGAATCCAATGTTTTCAGCATCGGTCCAGTAAAGCTCTTCATCAAAGCAGTGCCCTCAGCCATCCGTTGTCCACTTTTAGCCTCCTGTGCAGTACTCGCAACCATCTGCAAACTCTGCGTTGTATTCGCAGCCAGCTGTATCCGCCGTGCAATACTCGCAGCCATCCGCGTCTTCTACGCAGTACTCGCAAGCTCCAGTACAATATTCTCAACCATCAGTATCTTCACCGCAGTACCCTCAGCCGTCAATGCCATATTCCCAACCAACTATCCAATATTCACAGCCGTCGGTATCATACAGCGCTCCATCCTCCAGTAATTTTATTAACTGCATTGCTAGCACAGTTTTCACTTCGACATTAGACCACAGCTTGAAGGTGAATCAGAAGCAATTCACTTCTGCAAGTATTTCGATCCCATTTCCTGCAAAATATTGCGCAACGAACGAAACGAAAGTACAGAACCCGGTTTGGAGCCCCAAAGTCAGTATCGAAAACGGCCCAAATAAAGAAGTTTATTTCAATTCCAGCATAGCAGGAGCTTATTATATAAGAGTTAATTTTTTTAGGTGTAATGCGCCGAGGTGTGGATCATCATGGGTAAGGTGGCCGAAGCTTTTTTCCTCTCTGTCGTTTGTCTCATCTGTTTCCACTCCAGTTGGGCATTTATGCTTACAGCTTTATTCCATTTTGTAACATGAGCTGATATGACTCCAAGATAAACATGATGAACACGTGATAAACACATTTTGGTAAGTGGCTGAAATAGATACGTCATATCTAGACGTACATCATCCCAAAAAGTACTACAATTACGATTATGAAAACCATTGAATACAGTGTCCTCCACTGAATGGCCACTCTCTCCATAAAAGTGGAGTTGACCATCTATACAGCAACACAAGATTTGCAATTCAGAAGCCACTATCTAACGTACTGAGCACCAAAACATAAGGAAAAAGAATCTCTTGTGGGTTTATGGAGTTATCTTATCGATCAATAGTCTTTAATGAGAACAGTTCATCGAATTGATAGGTACGGAAGGGTGAATATAGTGCTAGTCAATCTCCATACATTTTCCATCTTCCTTCAGGTAACCGATTTCTTCATCGTCATGTGAATCGCTATGAGATGAGTTTATTCCACCTAGCCCACTCCTTCTTTTATTTTCACGAGGTTCAACTTATGGCTGCGCAATTTCTATTATAGTGTTTTCCCCTTAATTTGTTAAGACGGTGAAAAGATTACGGAGCCTATCAAGAGTATCAAGCTGATAAATGGTGATAAGTGGTAAGTACAACGACTATCACAAGTATTTCTTTTTTCAACAAGGATATTCAAAAGGATTGGAATGTCGCTGAGTTGTTCTTTCAATCCCTTATCTTTAATCTATTTTATTACACAGTGGAACAATTAGTTCACGAATCTGCTATGAGCATCCGGTGTCGAAGTCGACAGTATCGCTTTAGAAGAGCTGATTGCGTCGAATATGAACACAGTCTGCCACGCAATCACATATTCAACAAAATGTTCTCAGTGTAGTTGAATAACCTCCACCTCATTTCCGTTCGAGCAGGAAAATATCCAAAATTTCAGTGAAATACTCAAAACGACACAATTAATCTTGAATTTAAGGTGAGTGAGGGAATTGTCCGATGAAATAAGTTCGCTTACAGGAACGATTACAACAACCACGACGATTACCGCAAAAGGAGATTATGTCATGTACAGTTTATTTGATATCCTTACTACAACATCACGCTTCCTTCTGTTGTTGTGAAGCGCCTAAACAGCCCTAAAGTAGTGCTGCCAATATTGACATTTAGTTTGCAATGCGTTTTTAATTCTGCATTTGAGTAAGGGCTACTCAAAGGCCTCGATCTTAAGTGCGAGACAGGCAGGGGGGAAGAGGAATTGGTAATTATGTTTCACGATTCAGCGTGTGGGCGACACATTTGGCTCTACATTGGAATACGGTCAAAGAGAGATTGCACACTGCTGTATATCTTGAGCTCCTCACCTCAAAGTATTTGTTGCTTTATAGCAATCGCAGTGTGAGATGGGCCTCGCACATAAACGATTCGTCTCGGAATACATTCAGAAACAAACGCGCTTCGTTCCAAGGCCGACAATCCCGTCTTCATGTCTTGCCCCATGAACGGGGAGCAGCTAAATCCGAGAGTGGATTGCAGGTGGCCAAGAAAACACTCCTTCACGGGGGATGGTCCGATTCAATTTGCTGCTCAGTTGCTCGAGCTCACAGACAAAGACACATATACGTGTACATACAAACACGAGTAGGACTGCGTTTTGTGAATACAAGCACTATAATGCAAACTGGCAGAAAAGAAATTAACATCGTGTTGTACTTATGGCTGTTTTCTCGTGGCACTCTTAAAAGTTGTGGAGATGTAAACATTTTTTAGAAACGAACCAACGAACACGGAATTGGTGGCATGACAAAGGGAAAGGGATGACTGCAAAGCATAGTGACTCTCGACCCTTTAGAAAGAAGTTCCAAACTTGCTAAGTGATAAGAAAATATGTCTCGAAAATATTGTGCAGCATAGCGACCCTTTGCTAATGTGTGATGCAAAATTGGAGAAAAAAAATGAACTTGTTGAACAAAACGAAAAACGAGCAAGCACATGGTGGGAAACGAACATTTTGCACGACTTTTTTCTGAAAAAAAAAATTTGCGAATTTAGCTTTGTCTTCTTGTGCAATGCAAAAATCTCTGCTTAACTGCTTCTTAAATGCTTGGTCTACTGTCACAAGAAGGCCATAATAAAATGCTTTATTACAGCAAGGATTGCCTTTACATCACCTCTTCTCCAGTTGCGCTAAATCATGTCGATTGACCAATTTTATGGAAATGAAACGAGAAAATCTCTGCAGCCATAACATATTCTCTATGAGTGAGTATCGTCAGACTACATCAGAAGAGGCGTGATCGAGGTTCATAGCTGTCAGTTGAGGGACGAGAAGGCTATCATGCTTGTTCTTTCCGCAACAAGATTTCGGAATTGGAACGACGCCATATAATTTGCCCGAGTCAGCAAATGTTCTCCGTCGGTAGTCTCGAGAACAATACGCCATCGATAAATAAGTGCTGCACTACAATATTTCATTCCATGAAGGCGATATCTAAAATGCATTTTTAGATGCAATGTCAACTATGCAAGAGATATTTTCAACTGTTGCCTTCAGTGAAAAAACGGCAGAGGAGCCCACCATCCGGGAACGGTCAACGAGAAAAACAACAAGACGGGTAGTACTCATTTATATTCCATAAACTGTCTCAAAATATTTCGGAAGTCGTTTCAGAAGTGATTAGTCGAAAAGAGTCTCTAATGTAGTGTCCAGCATTTATCGGCTTAGTGTTTTACATTTCGTTTGAGAAGTGCTTTCAACAAAAGGAATAGCAAATGCGAAGAGAGACCATTCCTAACTGCTGCATATCTTTCGTAATGCTTTTTGCATTTCTTGTAATCTACTCTCGCATACAATCTTGACATATTTCGCATGCAATGGTTATTGATTGCTTAAGTTAGGGGAATCTGTTTTGAAAGGATATTATAGAAAATCGGCTACAATTATAGAGATATTCTACTGAAAAAATGGCGGAAGTTAACGATGGTAGAATGAAATACAGAATAAAGCGCAAAAGCAGCATTCCTCAACTAGCATCTTCCTTTGAGCTGAGTTATTCTCAGAAATATTGAAGAGAAATATCGTCAAGAAATGTTCAATTATTGGCTGAGAAATGAATGAAAGGTGTTCGTCGTTGTTGCAAACTGTCCTCGATTGCATTTATTCAATAAATGCAAATTTTCTATCCAAAGGCAAAATAAACATTCCGCGGGTCGTCTCACAGTAGTATATATATGGACGCTAGTGATTTAGTGATCATCCTGTTGTATTTTCTACAATTCCAAGCGTTGGTGTTCATAAATGCTCTATGTTTTGTTTCTATTCGTTATCGTGTTATACATGCACCTTATCACAATGCTTGGATCACACCAACAGACGAGCGTTACAACAATCTTTACGTAAAGAAAGTGTCTCTTTTCGATGGTGAGAACGTTAATAAAATGAAACAAATAAATGCAAGACAATAGGATGGAAATTATAACACGACGCTATTCAGAGATAAGAGTGGGATTTATTGAAGCCAAACTATCATACTTGAGTATTGAAACAATTCAGATTGCATATGCATCGGAAAGTTTTCGTGCTTATAGTTGCAAACGATTGCTAAACATGCAGATCCAAAATGTGATTTACGTTTTCAGATCGATGATACTTCCTTTAGAACGCTCACTACATCTAGAGATTCGAGATGTTTATTAAACCAATGAATCCAGGAGCTGATGAGCAAAAAAAATAGCGACGTTAACTTGGTGCTTTCTTTTATTCTCATGGGGAATATTTTGATTAGTAGCGCCTCGCATATACTTTATGCCGTGCTGTGCTCAATATCACTTTCTTTCTGTACATATACGAAGACCTTTGATGGAGTATAAGTGACATAAAAAAAAACTCCCAATTGTAAACGGTTTCCGACGAAATGTTTCTTTCTTTAAAAGATGATCGAGCTGAAATCAAACAAATGTGTCTGGCCACTAGACATTAATGCTTTGCAGAGCACGATACCTCATCTATATGTTCAAATGCTCTCGGCATCATGTCATCTCGGCCTCAAAACTCCTACTTCGCTATAAATACTGTTTCATGCCTATGCACAGATGATGTTTCATGCCCATATCCAGCTCTCAAACAAACACTCGACCTATAGTCGTATAACGCAAGCATCGTCATCGACAGGATGAAACTGCCAAGTGGACGGATTCATACACATTTACAAGATGTATTGTAAGTAGGTGGATGAGGTCTAGGAAAAGGCAACTTTAAATTGAATGAGGATTTACGGAATCTTGGAAGAATTTATTAGACTGAAAGGAACAGCAACTGTAACATGTAACAGCAATTGCATCTCTAGTGCAGTTTGCCAATCGTTTGTACTGATGAGTTTCACATATGCTGGCATATATCAACATCCGATTTACGAAGAGCTGCTCATCTGCAAGTGGAGCGAATGTTGCTGAGCCATCGTCGTTTAATATGGGCGAATAAACATGGTAGTGAAGTTCTTTTGTCAGGAGTTGGAAGAAGCTTGAGTGGAGCAGTCTTAGAAGGTACTTCAGGATCACCTTGTCGACACGATTGATAGCATCCTTTCTTCACATCTTATTTTTGCATAGTCTTTATAGCCGAATTCTCTTTTAGAAAAATACCTTCCACCGGCCATTACCTGCTATATGCAGTTTATTTGCAATGCAAAGTGTCATTCCTGAACACTAAAGCACGATGTTACGCCTACTTGATAATTCATGCGGTATGAAGCAAAAACATTTCTCGCGAAATATAAATGCGTTCTTGGGGGTACCAGTGCTTCAAACATTAAATAACCAAATTTGATTCGCCTTTCTGAGCTATTGCCGTGACAGCTGACCTAAAAAAATTGCACCACTTTGGGAATCATTCAAGGCCATTATTTACCATCAACAGTGGAATTAAGTAGGGGGGACCCTCAGCTTTCCTATTTTTTCGCTTCTTCCTTCCACATCGTCGTTATAACTCGCATTAGTTCAATGAAATCTAATCATCACAAGTGAATAAAGCAGCCTAGCTCTGACCTCAGGCGAAATAAACTAAGAACGGTTCCACATAAAGGATTGCACGAGGAGGGGATTATGCTGTTGAATATAAGCATATCACGTCATCAGCAGCCTACCTTTAGAAACATCTGCATGTTTATTTCGGAGTCGCATTCAATCACTGTGAAAGGAGCATATTATATCTCCCGGCGCATCTTTGACTTCAGCTTTTTAGCACGCGATATGACTGCACTGAACAAACAGCGCTATATATTAACCAGGAATCAGCCACAGTTTCATTCGACAATTTCAAATATCATCCGATATTTTCGGATGAACGAACGGCGAAGGTACTTTATTAGTAAACTGAAGAGCGCAAGAATTGTGAAACGCGGGGAAATTTCATCATCCGAAATAAAAAAGGCCAATAAAAAAGGCCATTTCCATTTGCCTGCAATTAATAATTTTTCACAGCTGAGCTAAATGCTTTAATCGCGAGTCATAAGCATCGGAACCGGAAATGGTTCAAAAGGTCAATGGTGGAAACACTAAGCGAGCAAAGTTGAAATGAATTTCATTGAAAAAAACTTGCTAATATGCATTTAACTCTACTGATATAAAGCATATGAGCCTCGAAACAGAACGTCTGATAGAGCAGAACCTCTTACGAGGCGAGAATATAAGGATTCTTCCCATCGGAAATTTGCGTATGCATCAACTATTGGTATTCAATATCATGCGCAGGTGAGTTGGATGAGCAGAATTAGGCTGCATGAGGTCATGGAGAACGGTGCTGCGCCATCACTTGGTAATGTGCTTGGGAGCCACTCATCTCATTCAGAACTTATAGAATACAACTTGCAACAGCCACGATCATTGAAGCTAAGTAGCCATCTTCCCAAGAGTCAGCTTGAAATTAAGGCAACTGGAGGCCTCTTTAGAACATAATTGACGCAGATCGACCTCAAGTCCTACGTCATCATCTGCTTCACCTGTGCCTGTCACCTTCATTGCCACAGTTATGTGCTGGAAGAACGTTTCGAACTGTCGAAAGGCTGGTCACCGACAGCGAGATGATGAATGCATAGGCATTAATTTTCATTAGCAATACAATATCCTGGCAGAATACCGACACATCCTGGACAAAGGTGGTCGCGAAAAAAGATTGAGCAATGGAATGCGAACGCTTCTAGCTGGAGCACGTATTGGAGGGGCATAAACTACGGTATAAACAATATGCACCACAATTTTTGCCACTGCCCATAAACACACACCGGAAATGACGTGCAAGCGCAGAGAACTTCTTTTCTTCATTTTTGTGAACTCGTCTGAAGATTCCTTCTGAACATCCCCAGGGGTGTGAAAAAATCTTGTTTACGATCTTTGGCGTTTTCCCCATATTGATCACACGAAATGTTAACTTGAGTTGCAAACGCTATTCTTTCAGTTATAGGGGGAGAGTGCAGGCGGAGAGGTGGAGAGGTGAAGAGGAGGGTAGT